>QNUK01001614.1:32500-39054 GCA_013621035.1 Clarias magur
CCTTACTATGAACTCTTTCGTAATGCCCATGGATACAGCAGTAAACAATGAAATTAAACTCCGGGGAAGAAATAAGAGCATGGTGTTTGAATTCTGCCTCTGACCGACCCTCCACCCTAGCTACACCATCCTGCTCCCATTATTTTTGTACATACCTGCTATACCATTAAGAAAAATGAACACATTTAGTAGGCTCTACTTTTCAAAATAAAAATAAATCAGTAGAAATAATAATCCAGACCAGGCGGTTACTAAAGATGATGAAATAAATGCTGTGTAACAGTGCTTACCCCCAAAAAATTGCATCTGTATTCAACAGACTTTCACACATTTTGTGTGGGTGCTACAGTATGACGCACTTCATGCTGGTATTTAGGAAAGAAAATTAAATGGTGAGATAATTCTGCAACACTCAACAGAGGTATCTGATTGCTTTCAGTACAAGAAATATGAAATACACAGTGTGTGCAGCACGCTGTTGTGTTTGCTACATCTGGTTACATTCTCTATTCCAATTTTCTCTCTCCAGTTGGGAGTTCTGACCTCTATTATAACCTTGCGGGACCATGGATGTACAGTATTCATTCATTGATTCATTCATCTTTTATACTGCTTATTATTTACAGGATTGCGTGGTACCTGGAGCCTTTCGCAGGAGATTTAGGGCATGAGGCGGGGTACATCCTAGACGTGGTGCAAAGCGCAAGTTAACACCAATCCAATGCAGAGTAAAGCCAACTCTACATGTCTTTGGAAACCCAAGAATCTGAAAGATACCCACCAAGACCTGAGTCAACCCTTGACCCTGAGGTTCGTGGCCACAGATTTCATTTCTACAGCACCATGCTGCCTTGGATATATACACGGTCATTTAATCCCCAAACTGTCCTCATACACCGAGTTACAAAAGGGTGAAATGAAACTGAAACTGCTACAGGGGGAGGCTACTGAATGTATAAACTGAAGATCTCCTGACCTTCAACAATCTTTTAAATTTAAAATGTTTGTATGCAGCAAAATTTATATTATTTTCCTCTTTATAATTTGCTGTCAGTAACTCCCAAAATCACAATCAATGCGTGAGTTTTATTGAAACTCAACGAAAATATTATTGATACTAAACTGTATACTTAAATTACCACAAAAACAATTGCAGACTTAATCAAAATTTATCCATTGTAAAAAAAAATTTAAAAAGAGAGAAAAAAAATTGTAAAATAATACACTTTCCACAGTAGAAAATAGAAAAAATTATGACATAGCATTTTGACATTTGTGCTTTATAACAGATTTGCAAAGCAATACTGTAATACTTTTGGAACAAATTCCCAAAATGGAGTTCTCATTTTGCAGTCAACTTGTTCATTTACAACTTGGAGCATGTTATCTGTTCAACTCTGAATAATTTATGTGTTCAGTTTTAGCCTTAGTATGTGTGAGTGCTCACATGTGTGAGAATGCTGGGATCAGGAGATTAACACCAAAACTTAATGAGACAGACTGAAACATGTGCACTCATATAAATATGCTTATATGAGAAAGCTGGTGTGTATGTGAGAAAACACTGCGAGTGAGTATGAATGCATGAGAGATGACAGTGTGGGAGTGAGATAGCGGAGTGAGACACAGAACTGTAGCTGAATTGCAGGACCGAGATGAGAGCTTACTGCCGGTGAAGATCAGTGTGTTATTCTGAAAGGTTGCTAAAGGGCGCTACGGAGTGAAAAGTGTGCCATCTCTTCCAATTTAACATCCAAATTGCTTTATTTTTTTTCCATTATTCCGATTAGCTTGACATGTGCCTCGTCTCTGCTGATGCATGGCTCTTCCCTGCTAAACTCGGCACATTAAATGTACTTCTCTCGTAGCAGTTGGCATGTTGGCAGTAATTTTTTTTTTTTATAACCAACGCTAAAGAGGATTACTCGAGTTGGAGCTCTCTTGGACTGAACATGTCTTGGACAATAAGTGATAAATAGCTATCATAAACAGAACCATATTGAAATAGCTCAGCTATTTATCACTTAATGGGCTGCCATGTTCAGTTTAAGTTTTACACTACAGCTACAATGCTAAAAACAAAATCTTTATATACAGTATATGCGTGAAGGTCATGAAAAAATATTGAATTTTGTAAAGTTTTTACAGTCTTTTTTTTTTGTTGCTACAAAGATAATACTTTCACATCACCTAAATAATGGCAAACAATAACCAGGTATTAAAAATGTATTGTTTATCTAAGGAATTTTTTTTTATTATTTATGATAATTAATTTATGATTAATTATTTATAATAAGTATTCTATAAGCAGACTTTTATTTGACATTTATTTTTAAAAGTGAATGAATCTCCATTTGGTGTATTTGTATTTTTTTTTAAATAAGAGAGTCTACCAAATCAAAGACTGATCAAAGCTGCTATAACATAATTATTATGCCACATACAGTACTGCACCAGTCTTGAGCTACCCTTTATTTCTTCATGTTAAATTCAAGATACAATTTTTAAAAAATTGGTTGTTTATGTAACAACCTCAGCAGCAACCTCATTGGAGCAAACCCTCTGGTTTGTTCCAACCACTCGGCATTCAGCATCACCAGTATACTAATCACAAGCCTGATCATCTGTTAGATGTTTCTTTGTCAATGCTTGAATGATTCATACGTTCTGTAAGTCACTGTGGTCACAAACAAATTACAAAATGCATAGCGACCATCAAAAGATCGATTAAACTTTAAGACTTATTAAATCTCATATATAAAATATATATAATATATAGGTATGAGAATTGCATCCATTCATGTAGTCCAACTAGGGACCATGGAGGCCAGTGGTAACCATTATATTTATTCCTGTTGTTAGAACTCTTTTAGGCCCTCCACTCAACATTCACATGCATATTCATATGTGCATGTACCATTAAGCCACCTATCTATCTCTCTCTACTGTATATACCAGTCTCTACCAAATCTCTATATACATAGAGAGAGAGATAGCGATGGCTTAGTGGTTAGCACTGTCGCCTTGCACCTCCAGGGTCCAGATTCGATTCCCGCCTTGGGGTCTGTGTGTATATATACAACATTACGTATAAATAAAAAAGGTCAGGATGAATTGTTATGGTAGTCATACTTTAAGTCTCTGTCACGGACTAACCGGAGATGAAGCAGAAGACTAGCAGTTAGCCCTGTAGCGTGGATGGTAAACCCAAACGCGGAAGTAGCGCGAGCAGGCAGGATAACCACGCTAGTTATTCTTAGAACTCTCCCGAAGCGAGAGCAAGAGTTTACACAAATAAACCCGCGTTCTAAATACACACACCCAATCAGAAGCGATAACCCAAGAAAGTGAGTACTCACGTTTGGACGAGCGAGGCGTCGGCGATAGCATGGGCATAACTCAATGACTGAGCAATGTGAGGCGTCATCTTGTTTCCTTTTATGCTTCCTGAAACCCGACCGTATTACTTCCGGGTCCTAGTGCCGGTCGTGTTATGAGTGTGCATGACAGTACCCCCCGTCCAGGACCGACTCTTGACGGTCCTGGGGTGGAGGATACCCGACGACGGTAGTCCCGGATGAGTTCGGGGTCTAAGACAAACCGAGCCGGAATCCAAGATCGCTCCTCGGGACCGTAACCTTCCCACTCCACCAGGTACTGGAGCCCTCTGCCCCGAGGACGTGAGTCAAGGATCCGGCGAACGGTGTAGGCGGGACCACCCTCAATCATACGGGGAGGAGGAGCAGGGGTGGTGGGTGGAACCATTGGTGAAGTGATGAAGGGTTTGAGCTGGGAGGTGTGGAATACCGGATGGATCCGGAGCGCCGCAGGCAGCTGGAGCCGGTAGGTGACAGGGTTAATCCGGAGGTTGATGCGGTATGGTCCGATGAATCTGGGTGACAGTTTCCTTGACTCAGTCTGCAGGTGTAGGTTTTTTGTTGAAAGCCATACCTTATCACCTAATTGGTACATTCGTCCCGGTGGGTGTCGACGGCGATGTTGCAGGGTGTAACGGCGATTGGCCTTTTGAATGGCGTGGTTTGCTTGTCTCCAAAGCCGTCGACACCGGCGAACCAACTGTTGGGCCGACGGCACTTCCACCTCCGGTTCCTCATGATCGAACATCGGAGGTTGGAAGCCGTAGCATACCTCAAATGGGCTTAGGTTGGTGGCAGAAGATAGGTGGAGGTTGTGGGACAGTTCAGCCCAAATGAGGTAGCGGGCCCAGGAGCACTGGCGATCAGCAATGAAGCATCTCAGGTAGCGCTCCAGTTGTTGGTTGGTTCGCTCCGTCTGACCGTTAGTCTGTGGGTGGTAACCGGAGGACAGACTGCAGGTGGAATTGATCAGACGGCAGAAGGCCTTCCAGAACCGGGACGTGAACTGGGGCCCCTGTCCGAGACGATGTCCTTTGGGAACCCATGCAGGCGGACTACGTGCTCTAATATCAGCTCAGCGGTCCTTTTAGCTGAGGGGAGTCCGGAGAGGGCCACCAGGTGAACAGCTTTGGAGAACCGGTCGACGATGGTGAGGATGGTGTCCTTTCCTTCAGAAATCGGCAGGCCCGTGATGAAATCAACGGCAATGTGTGTCCAGGGTCGGCGGGGAACTGGGAGTGGTTGAAGTTCCCCGGGCGATGGTCTGTTGCTGTCCTTGGACCTGGCACACCCTGGGCACGCCTGGACGAACTCGTCTACGTCTTTTTTCATACTGGGCCACCAGAAAGCACGTTGTATAAACAGTAGGGTCCGCCGTTTCCCGGGGTGTCCCGAAAGGGGGGAGGAGTGTCCCCACTGGAGTACTTCGGTCCTGATGGCATTGGGGACATAGAGTCGGCCAGGCGGCACACCTGCTGGTTCGGTCTCCGTAGCTTGTGCCTGGCGAACCCTCGTTTCCAGGTTCCACCTGAGCGGTGCGAGGATCTTGGTGGGTGGCAGTACAGGCGCGGGGTCCGCCGGGGGGACGTCTTCCTCGTGTTGTCGGGAGAGGGCGTCGGCTTTGGTGTTCTTGGACCCCGGGCGGTATGACAGGTGGAAATTATAATTCTCGAAGAATAGCGCCCACCGCGCCTGTCTGGGGTTCAGCTGTTTTAAGGTGCGGATTGTGATGAGGTTTTGGTGGTCGGTCCAGACGATGAACGGCTCTCTGGCGCCCTGGAGCCAGTGTTGCCATTCCTCCAAGGCCCACTTTATGGCCAGCAGCTCGCGGTCCCCTACTCCGTATCGCTGCTGAGTGGCGTCAAATTTCTTGGAGAAAAAACTGCAGGGGTGCAGTTTTTGGTCTGGCCCTCGCTGGGAGAGAACAGCCCCGGCGCCCACATCCGAAGCGTCCACCTCCACAACGAATGGTTTGTCAGCATCCGGGTGAAGGAGGATGGGAGCAGTGGTGAAGCGGCGACAGAGCTCATGGAAGGCAGAGACGGCAGTTGGGGTGAGGTTGAAGGGGTGAGATGATGGGCGGGTCAGAGCGGTTAGTGGCGCTGCAACGGTACTGTAGTCCCGGATAAAGCGGCGATAGAAATTAGCAAACCCGAGAAATCTCTGAAGCTGTTTAAGAGTCTTGGGTAGGGGCCAATGACTCACAACTTCCAGTTTCTGCGGGTCCATGGCCACACCCTGGGGCGAGATGACAAAACCCAGGAACGTGGTGGAGCGCTCGTGGAAAGCGCACTTCTCCAACTTACAGTACAGCTGGTGGGCGAGCAATCTCTTTAGAACCGCTCTGACGTGCTGGATATGTTCGTTGACAGTTCGGGAGTAGATGAGGATGTCGTCAAGGTAGACGAACACCCAACGGCCTAACATGTCTATGAGAACGTCATTGATGAATTGTTGGAAAGCGGCAGGTGCGTTGCAGAGACCAAACGGGATGACCAGACTTTCGTAGTGTCCTGTAGGGGTGATGAAGGCCGTCTTCCACTCATCGCCCTCTCTGATGCGCACCAAGTTGTGGGCGCTCCGGAGGTCCAACTTAGTGAAGATGGTGGCACCAGAGAGGGCGTCCAGGGCAGAGTTGGTAAGAGGCAGTGGATGTCGGTTTTTTATGGTGATATTATTGAGCCCCCGGTAATCGACACAGGGACGTAGACTACCATCGCGTTTTTTCACGAAAAAAAACCCCGCAGCGGCAGGTGAGGAGGAGGGCCGGATGGTACCATGGCGAAGTCCGCTGGAAACATACTCCTCCATCGCCTGCATCTCGGTGTTAGATAGTGAATAGAGGTGGCCGAGGGGTGGTGTCGCACCTGGCTGAAGATCGATTGCCAGGTCGTATGAGCGATGAGGAGGTAGGTGGGTAGCGCGTCTCTTACAGAAGACTTCAGCCAGGTCCCGGTAGTCTAGCGGGTTGTTGTCTGTGTCGACATCGGGGGCCTCGGACTCCCTAGAGCACGTCCCAGCCTCGGCCCGTAGGCAGAGCTCGGTGCAGGTCGGCCCCCATTGTAGGATCCGGCTTTGGGTCCAGGATATGAGCGGGTCATGTTGCAGCAGCCAAGGGTGTCCGAGGATGATGGGTGGTGATGAAATGGTGGTGGTGTGAAACTGAATCTGTTCTCG
>QNUK01001615.1:0-38999 GCA_013621035.1 Clarias magur
ACACTCTTGCTGGGTTGACACATTCCATTTGATTTTTTTATTTTCAAAAAAGACACAAAATGTACACAACTTCACATAATATAAATAGCTTGTCACAGAATAAGAAAATGTGAATAACTTAATTTTTACCAAAATGTCAGACAAAACCATATAATCTTAAGCTGACCATTTGCTAAATATAAAATAAATGTACTGTAACATAGACACTCTGTAAAACAAAAAACAAAAGACCCCTGTAAGTCTGATTTGAATAGCATTTTCTTTGCATTTAATACAATGTTTAAAAACTTTTTATATAGAAGTTTTCAATACAAATATTATAATGCCCACATGACACAAATATTTCCCATATTAATATTTTAACTATCCATTATTTAACTGTTACTATTTAATTTCCTTCAAAAATGACATTAAAAACAATTTTTAAAAAATATATTATTGATTAAATGTTGGCTGAAAAAACTGTTGTCCTCAAAAATTTTGACACGAGATGAGTACTCATGTCCATCAATCTGATCTACAGTATGCTGGAGAAACTCCCAGGTGAGAAGATACTTCTTAACATCAATGACAAAAAAAACAGCCTTCAACAAAGAGTCTGTATCACTAGCGTTGCCTCCAGCAATGGAAGGTCTGTCAGGTCCCTCTTGTCTCATCCCCAAGGAACAAAACATGGAACAATGCTCCAGTCATCTCCATATTTTGCAGATATCATCCTCATCATGTTGGTCCACCTATGGATTATACAGCATCACTTAGTGTTGCAATATAACTAACATTTACGTTCAGCATTTTTGTTAAGGACATAAAGCTAGATATGCATTTAATGCAAAATATTTCTTCTCTTGTCAATACACAAAAATACATAACGTGAACATGAATTTAGTGTATATTTCTGAATACTTTACCTCAATATTTAACATGTGAGGGATAACAGGCACTCCATCTGGATTTAATACAAAACATTCACCCCTTTTCAAATTCTCAACAAACACTAGATGAATATGATATTTAATGGTGAATTTACAACGTATAATAAATATTTTATAAGGATAAAGAAAAAGCTTGTTTTAAGGCTATGACTTATCCATGATGCTTTCTCATTTTTTGAATAACAAAACAGAATGGGAAAACAATATTAATTCCACACAATATTAATATAAAAAGAATTAAACAATATCATATGCTTGCTTAAAACACTTACCATTAACTTACCATAAAACACTGAGTGCTCTGAGCATGATCCAGTCAGAAGTGAAGAATCCAGAAAGTTCTCCAAAGAATAAACCAACTGCGGGGTCAAAATAACACACCCAGATTTTTTTTTTAACAGACAGAAACAGAAGACATATTAAGACTGTCATTAAACATATCCCAATAGCTTCTTCTGACACCTATTAAATATGATAAAATATGCTAAGAGACTTTCCACACACACAGCTTTAGCGAAGATTATTAGTAATTTACCTAAAATCACATTTAAGATTACATTTAGTTGTTTTTTATTTGTGTGTGCTACAAAAGCACCTTTATAATAAAATACACTATAGCCGACTGTTGGCACAGAATATTAAAACATTAACTCCTCTCACCCCCATATCAAAGTGCGACTAAAAAGGCGGAAAAGCGAATAAACATGAAAATGAGCTCCTACCACAACGACAACATTTAAAATGTAGGTTAAAATTTATATAAACTTACCATAAAATCCTACCAGCATTAAGTGTAAGTGGCCTCGTGCCCCTCTCTTCAGAAGTGAAGAATCCAGAAAGTTCCTCATGCCGTGTCTCAATTCCAAAAATGCAAAGAGTGGACTTGACTTGGAAGTGCACACTCGAGGGTTTGAGGACACCGGGTATAGTGCAAATAGAACGCAGCGTACAGGATGCGTCTCACAGCCGCGATATATTATACCATAACCGTATTATACCAAAGATTACCTGTTAGAAATACATCAAATGAAAAAAAATTTATCCGCTGTTTTAACCACTTTAGAGACACCGCAGCCAGCAATCGTTTTCAGAAGTTTCTGCCAAGTTGACGCTATGTTTGGGGCTACATGAGCGCGGATCACCATAGGATTGCCTGGAGCTCAAATCTCTGAAATTGTTGGGGCAATTTTTTAAATAGACGCTATCTTTAATAACCGATTGATGTTTTGAGCTGTACACACACATACATTCTCGCTTAAACAACTCTTAAAACTACACTTTGTGACACAATAACAGTAATATTTCAAACATTTTGCAGGCTGCCGTTTGGAGAAATAAAGAATAAACCAGTTGTTGGGTCAAAATAACCCAACCAGGTGTTCATTTGTAAATGACTCACTACATCTCATCTGACCCAGCATTACCCAACCCAACAATGTGTTTACAGAAACAACTCAGCATTTTTTATAGTGTACTTTGTATAATGCAAATTTTTTGCACTCACTTGAACATTGTGTTCCAATACAAATTAAAGTAAAATAAAATGTTTGTTGTGATTGGTTATTGCTCAAAATAATACACTCTTATACTAAATAATTGTTTATATTCTTTGTGAAATGTATATTTTTGTAGAAAAAAGTCTCTGAAAACTTATGTATCACCAGTGTGGACCAGGGGACATGTCCACTCCCCAATTTACTAGGATTCAAACTCATTAAACATTTCCCTGACCTGTACTGTCCTGTTCATTATTACAGGAAGCAGAATTCAGGGTAAGTGTGAAGTGTAACTGAAACACCAGTGAAATAAGCAGTGTAGTACACAAACAGCAATAATAGTTGTTACATGTTGCATTAAAATGTATTCACTACAGGTGAGCTTAAAAACGTTTTTCAGATCTTGACTAATGTTAGCTGTGTCCTGCTATCAGTGTTGCATTCTGTGTGTATCTGAACTTTGTATTAGTAAGCTAGTATAGGCAGTCTTTGTGACATGAGGTTTAATATGTGCACACTTCTTGTTTATCTCAGTCTCTGACCCCTAAATCATTTGTTATTCTGTCATGGCTTCCCTTGAATTCACACAGATCTCAGCAGATACAGTATGAATTGAGCTTTTGGGCAAAAGGAAGGAGCCAGAGATAAGGCATTTATTTACTAAATGGTCTGAAAGACAAGTGCGTTCAACACACAGATTCACTGTTCAGGGTGACATGAGGATCACAAAGAAATGGTAGAGAAAATGTCACTGCAGTTCTGGGTGATGTGTGCATTTTAATCAGGGTGTATATACATAATATTCTATGTACTATAATATGCACATCTGGTCTAGGACCAAAAAGACCAAAGAGAACACAAAGTCTCGTCTCACATTTGTCGAAAAATTAAGACTTTTGTTTTACATGAAATCATTTGTGCCACAATTATTGGCACCCCTGATGTCAATGCTTTGTACAACCCCTTTTGGCAACAAGACAGCATTTAATTTCTTCCTATAACATTTCCTAAGATATTACAGATAAAGTGATGTTTGACCATTCCTCTTTCCAGATCATCCAGAGTCCTGGGTCCTCTCTTATGCTATCTCCTCTTCAGCTCACCACACAGGTTTTCAGTTGGGTTGAGGTCTGGGGACTGAGATGACCATTAGGGATTTTGTGTCTGCTGAACCATTTCACCACATATTTTGGGTGATCATTATCCTGCTGAAAGACCCAATGACGACCAATCTTCAGCTTTCTGACAGAGGCCAATGTTCATGATGCCGTGTACCCTAATAAGGTTCCCAGGGCCTTTGGAAGAGAAACAGGCCTACAGCATCACAGATCCTCCACCGTACTTCACAGTGAGCATGAGGTGCTTTTCCACATACTTAATTTGTTTTACGCCAGACCCACTTAGAATGTTTGTTGCCAAAAAGCTCTATCTTGGTCTCATCTGACCACAGCACACAGTCCTAGTTAAAGTCTCAGCAAACTCTAGACGTTTATGTCATTGTTGGCATGTACATAGTGTAGCAGGATGAGCTGTGGCTTCATCATGTGGATTATCTTTGTTAGAGGGATGCCTTATTCACAACAGTTTGCACTGTTGTATATATAGTGCCATAACCTCGGTTGAAGGACTTCCGGGTTACCTGGTTAGTGTCTTAGATCATTTTAGCACTAGCGAGCTGCCTGTGGGCTGCTATAAAGGTGGTGGAAGAGTGCTTTCTTTTACGTAGAGCGCCCGCCCCTTTTCGTTGTGTACCTGACTTCCGGTTTGCCATAGGTAAGAATGCTCCTCGCAGTCGCTTAGCTATGCTTATGGACTGTGGTACTCATTCAAATGTTTTTTAGGTTTCCTCTGGACTCGTCAATGGTGAGGTCTTCTCCTACTAATCCTCCTTTGTAGAGTGCATGCGCGCTGTTTAGTGCGCCTGACTTTCACTTTCATATCAGGTATGGATGCTTGTTGCTATCTCTTGTCTATACTAATGGGCAGAGGCAATCGTTTTCCCTTACTGCTGACTCTCCTTCGAGTAGAGTGCACATTGCTTCGTTGCACGTCTGACTTCCGCTTGTGGGTGCTGCAGATGCGTGCATGAACGCTGCTGCTTTGCTTTGCTTGAGTGTTGCTTTGCTTTGCTTGATTCTGCTTTGCTGCTTTGCTTCATTTTGTTTTGCTGCTTTGTTTCGCCTTACTGCTTCGCCTTGCTTTGTCTTGCTCTTGGCTTTGTATTAATTTTGTTTTGCTTTTTGTTTTGACTTTGCCTTAATTTTGTTTTGCCTTGGCTCGGCTATATTAACTTTGCTTGCATTTGCTTTTTATTAACTCTGCTTTGCATGAATATTGCATTGCATGAGTACTGTTACTTTTGTTTTATTTTTTTATATTTTTGCTCTACGGTTAGTGGGTAATTATATGCATTATGCCTCACTGCTATGTTGCATGACTGCTGCTTTGTCGGCGGGTTGCTTTGCCATATTGCGGCGGTGCATGCATTCTATCTGAGAATTTGCTTTTATATTGTAAGTTGTTTCTTTCTCTCTTCCTTCTATATTGCTGGCTGTGTTTATTTTAATTACATTTCCCAATCTTGTAGAGCTGTGAGCTACAGGTTGTAGCAGTGAGACGTGTTGGGGTTGTTTTCCCTTTCCCGTGTGCGTGTTGGTCACCCGCGTGTGCCGATTGTCACAGTGAATTGTGTGTGGGGGTGTGATTCACGTGTGTTTGGGGTGACTCTTGCTGGGATGTTCATCCCCTTCTCTCTTTCAGTCTGCTTAGCCACTGGTAAGCTCCAGCTCCAATCTGGTGATTGTATATTTTAATGTGTATCGTTCTTAGTGTAGTATATCTTTGATGTTGCAACTATTTTTTAGTATGATTATAAATAAAATTTTAACTGCTATTGTGTATGATTTGTCTGTAAGAGAATAAACATTTGTGTACGTAATCCACGCCTCTTGCCTGTTCAGTGAACGAACCTGGGTGCCTTAGTTAATTTAATAACTAGGGTTGTTTATTTCCTTGGGTGCAATTCCCAAGGTGGCGTAATTGGCTACAGTTGTTTAAATCAGGAGATCGGCGGAGTTCGAGTCGGCCCCCTTCACCTCGCCACAATCTGGCGTAATCGGCAGGATTACTGTTTTTGAGCAAAGGCATGGTTCGTTCATATCAATTTATCTTCTCTTGTCCTGTTCTTGTTAAATTCTTTTTTTTTTTTTACTTATTCTATTGTGAGGCAAAGCAGCAGTGTTCAGCAGGGGACCTCTAATTAGTGGGGTGAGATCTTTTCTTGTGAGTGTGTTGTCAGAGGCTTAAATTTTGATTGGATTCCGGCCATGGAGGACGAATTGCAGGAGCTGAGAAGTTTGGTTGCCCAGTTGAGGGCTGATAATGAACAGCTCCGCCAGGAATTAATTTCTGCAACTCCAGAGTCCAATGTTGTGCCTTCTACTTTGCAATCTCTTCCTCAAACAGGTAATGTTTCTTCACTCCCTAGTGTCCCTATAACGGAGCGATTGGTTTTCGTACCTCGGGATAGACGGTGTCCGATGTTTAGGGGGAAATGCGGTGTTGGGTTAGATGAATGGCTTGAGAAGGTACAAGCTTGTATGAGGGTTTGCCATTTGTCCGTTAGAGATCAAGCATTTTTCCTATTCGATCACTTAGAGGGGGAAGCCCGCGACAAGATAAAGTATCGTTCCACTGTTGATAGAGAGGACCCCGAGAAGGTTATTTCAATACTGCAAGGGCTGTATGGGTGTTCTCAGTCTTACGTAGCTCTGCAGGAGGCCTTCTTTTCTAGAAGACAGCTAGAAGGGGAAACCTTAAAGGAGTTTTCACTAGCATTAATGAGCCTTGTGGCGAGGGTAAAGCAGTGTGCCCCGACTACCATGTCTAATGCTTATGTCCTGTTGAGGGATCAATTTGTGGAGCATGTTCTGGATGGTGCTTTGCGTCGTGAGTTGAAGCAGATGGTGCGCCGACAGCCTGGTGCTACTCTACTGGAGGTTAGAGGTGAAGCCATTAGGTGGGGACAGGAGGGTCTCCCTAGCGGCGTGCGAGGTCGCAGTCATTCCGTTCCATCAGTGTTGGGTCTTCAGTATGGGATTCAGAATAGGCCTAGTAGTGTGGTTCATGCTCCTCCAGCAGAGCTGGATGAGTTAAAGGAGTTTTTGAAATGTCAGCAGAAGCAATTGAAAAGTCAGCAAAAGCAGCTGCAGCAGCTTGCCTCAGTGGGCTAAGGCACTGAGTTATTGATCGGAAGATCGGCGGTTCGATTCCCAGCTCAGCCAGGTTGCCACTGTTGGGCCCTTGAGCAAGGCCCTTAACCCTAACTGCTCCAGGGGCGCTGTACCATGGCTGACCCTGCGCTCTGACCCCAGTTACACTGGGATATGCGAAGAAGGAATTTCACTGTGCTGTAATGTATATGTGACAAAATAAAGGCTTTACTTTACTTTACCATAGCATTGCTCGGTTACAGCCTTCTCATCAGCGTAGCCATTCTCCCCTCAGAGGCCAGACATTGTTAACAACCTGGCCACTTTGCAAGTGAGTGTGATGGAGTGCGTGCTCCCCCTCGGTCTTATTCATCCCATGTCCCTACCGCAGCTGAGAGACAGTCCCTTCCAACACCGGCGTCGGAAAACTAGCACCCACTGCGCTGCAGAGTCACTGTTCGGAGGGGTATTTAATTGGCTCACAGGCAGCCCCTAGAAGTTTAGGCGGTACTTCCGCCTTGGTGTCATCCTGTCCACACCTTGATATAATCTTGGGTGGAGTTAAAGTATCGTGCTTGCTAGACACAGGTTCGATGGTGTCCACAATTACGGAGAGCTTCTTTCATGAAAATATCCAGCCTTGGGGTTAGGAGCGTCTTCAGTCATGCCATTGGCTGCAGCTTAGGGCTGCTAATGGGTTAGCTATTCCATATATTGATTATTTGGAATTGGACGCGGAGTTGTGTGGTAAGGTAATGCAGCAATGTGGAGTGCTGGTAGTTAAAGATCCTCCTGGTGGTAGCCAACCTCAAGTGCCCGGTGTTCTGGGGATGAACATCATCCGCCGGTGCTATAAAGAGCTTTTTGGAGAGCATGGTTTGGCTTTGTTTGATTTGCCCTCTGATTCAGAGGCTCCAGCATCTGTTATAAAGGCGCTGCAGCAGTGTCATGAGTCCCGTGCTTCATCTACCTATGAGCTTTCTGGTAGGGTAAGGGTTCAAGGTAGCAGGACTTGTCAGATCCCAGCAGGAGCTATGAAGTTGGTAGCAGCCACCTGCTCCGACCAGTACTCGGGTTGTACTGTGCTATTTGAGCCACCGGATTCTGGTTTGCCGGCTGGACTTTTGGCATCTCCTGCCATAGTACAGGTGACAAGAGGTACGGTTTTGGTACCGGTTGTTAATGTGACTTCTACTGAGGTGGTGCTGTATCCTAGTGTGATTGTAGGTACCTTCCATCCAGTTCATATTGTTAGCTTGCCTGCTGGTATCACAGAAGTTCCTTCCTGTACCGTGACTGTCAATTCACAGTCTGCTGCTCCTATGGTTTGGAGTCAGATAGAGGCCTTGGATTTGTCCCTTTTGCCAGCAGTAGCCCAGAAGCAGGTGAGAGCCATCCTTCATCAGTACAGCTGTTTTCTCTGTTCATGAGATGGTCCTTGGCTGTACTACGCTGGTGGCGCATGGCATCCCAGTCTTGGATGACATTCCTGTTATATTCCTCCATCAGAGTATGAAGTAGTGAAACAACATATTAATCAGTTGTTGGTGGCGCAGGTCATTCGAGAGAGCAGTAGCCCTTATGCCTCTCCTATAGTCCTTGCTCGAAAGAAAGACGGTACTTTACCTATGTGTGTCGATCATCGTCAGTTGAACGCCAAGACAAGGAAAGATGCATTTCCTCTGCCCCGCATCGAGGAATCCTTGGATGCCATGACGGGAGCGTGTTGGTTTTCCACCATGGATTTGGCTAGTGGGTACAACCAGGTCCCCGTCACTGAAAAAGATCGTCCCAAGACAGCATTTTGTACGCCATTTGGATTGTTTGAATGGAATCGTATGCCTTTTGGCCTCTGTAATGCTCCCAGCACCTTTCAGAGATTAATGCAGCAGATATTTGGTGACCAGCAGTCTTTGCTGCTGTATCTTGATGACATTATTGTGTTTTTCTTCCACTGTAGAACAGCATCTGCAGAGACTTGAGGTGGTGCTGGGTCGGCTGCAGCATGAGGGCCTGAAGGTCAAACTTTCCAAATGTGCATTCTTTCAACGGGCGGTGCAGTACTTGGGTCATGTCATCTCTGACCACGGTGTATCCACTGACCCGGGTAAAATCCAGGTGGTAGCTGACTGGCGACCTCCTTCCACTGTCTCAGAGCTGCGCTTATTTCTTGGGTTTGCTAGTTATTAGACGTTTTATAGATGGTTTTGCAAAGTTGGCAGTCCCTTTACATAGGCTGGTGGCAGACCTGGGTGGTGCTGGATCTAAGAACAAGAGGAGATCCTGTGCAATTGAGGCATGGACAGAGGAGTGTAGTGCCAGTTTTGAGGCACTAAAGACCAAACTCACTACTGCACCCGTGTTGGCATATGCTGACTTTACATTACCTTTTCTTTTGGAGGTAGATGCAAGTCATTCTGGGCTGGGAGCTGTTCTTTCCCAAGAGCAAGGTGGAAAGCTAAGGCCAATAGCTTATGCCAGTCGGGGTCTCAAGCCAAATGAACGTAATATGAAAAATTACAGTTCTATGAAGTTGGAATTTTTGGCACTAAAATGGGCCATGACGGAGAAATTCAGAGATTATCTCCTGGGCCAACAATGCATTGTCTATACGGACAATAAGCCACTTAGTCATTTGAATTCCGCTAAACTTGGTGCCAGCGAACAACGTTGGGCAGCTCAGCTTGCCTCTTTTAATTTTGAGATTCGATATCGGTCAGGTAGGAGCAATCGCAATGCAGATGCTCTGTCACGGCAACTTCATGTGGGTTCCTCAGTGGAGGCTATGGTTCCTAGAACGCCACTCCCTGTGTCTTTCCAGCATCTCCCACAGCCGGAGGTGTCTACTGCATCCGTAGCAGTTCTGAAAGCGTTTTGGAGACGCAATCAGCGGCCCAATGTTGATGAGCGTAAGCAGTTATCGCGACCTGCCCTGGTACTCCTACGACAGTGGGATCGTTTGGTAGAGAAAGGTGGTATTGTCTATTGTCAGGTATTCCATCCTAGTGGTGGTGAATCTGTGGATCAGCTACTGTTGCCACAGGCATTAAAACAGGAGGTGCTGACAGGATTACATCAGGAGCATGGCCATCAGGGAGTTGAGCGGACACTGGCGCTTCTACGACAGCGGTGCTACTGGCCAGGTATGTCGGTGGATGTAGCTGAATAGTGTAAAGCATGTGAGTGTTGGGTGTTATCCCACCATCCATAGCTTTATGGGACACCTTTTGACATCACAGCCTAATGAAATTCTTGCTATTGATTTTACGGTTTTGGAGCCAAATAGGAATGGTCTGGAAAATGTCCTAGTGATGACTGACATCTTCAGTAAATATACCTTGGCCATTCCAACTCGTGATCAACGTGCCACTACGGTTGCTCAAGTGCTAGTAGTGGAATGGTTCAGTAAGTTTGGGGTCCCTGCACGGATCCATTCTGATCAGGGCCGCAATTTTGAGAGTAGGCTTATCCAGCAGCTTTGTGGGATTTATGGGATTCAGAAGTCCCGCACTACACCACATCATCCCGCTGGTAATGGCCAATGTGAACGTTTTAATCGAACCCTTCACAATTTGTTGCGTGCCTTACCAGTATCCAGGAAGAGGGACTGGGCTCCTTGTTTGCTTCAAGTCTTGTTCTGCTATAATACCACACCCAATCAGTCTACTGGTGAGTCTCCATTTTATTTAATGTTTGGTCGAGAGGCTCGGCTGCCAGTGGGCTTTCTGTTGGGGAGAATTCAGGAGCCAGTTGCGGGTCCTGTTCATGAGTGGATTCTGCAGCACCAGACTCGCTTGCGAATGCCATTTGAGGGGGCCAAAGAACGGTTTAGGCTTGCTGCAACTCGCAGAAAGGAGCTTCATGACCAGAAGGTGCAAGGTGAGCCATTGAGGGAGGGTCAGTTGGTGTACGTGCCTGATTTTTGTGCACGGGGTCATCATAAAATCCAAGACATGTGGAGCTCCAAGTTTTGAGGGCACCTAGAGAGGGAGGGTCAGTCTATACCATTGTACCAGTTGGGGAGGTCGGCAGGACTAGGCAGGTACACCGCTCTTTGTTAAAATTGGTGGTACATCAGAATGCTCCACGTCCTGCTTCTCCTGATGACACTGTGTGTAATGATCTTTCCTTGCTTCATGACCCCTCTCTGGAGAATGAGTCTTATGGTGAGGATGATCTTTTGATTCTGGCTCATGAACCTCCTCCAAGCTCTTGTCCTCTGCCGGTGGCCTGCCCAGACACAAGCGCTCCAGCCACCCATCAGCCGTCAGCTTTAGAGTCGATTCGGCCCCTTGGTGTGCCCCATCCTGTAGTGATCTCACCAGTGGTGACACATTCACCACCTGTAGTCCCGGTGGTTTCTGCTTTGAGTAACCGAAACAGTGGTATGGTAATGGTGCGTAGAACAGCACGAACCACAGCCGGGCAGCACACCAATGTCCATCACTTGCTGCGATCTGTGGGGGTAGTTGCCCAGGGGGACCGTGGCTCTGTGTGCCATGCAGCTTCTGCTGTATTCAGGCCCTGGGACTGAGCGTCCCTGTGTGGGAATGAGCATCGTCGGGTCGACGATTCAAAAGTGGGGGGTAGATTGTAGCAGGATGAGCTGTGGCTTCATCATGTGGATTATCTTTGTTAGAGGGATGCCTTATTCACAACAGGTTGCACTGTTTTATATATAGTGCCATAACCTCGGTTGAAGGACTTCCGGGTCACCTGGTTAGTGGCTTAGATCATTTTAGCACTAGCCAATCAGCTCGCCTGTGGGCTGCTATAAAGGTGGTGGAAGAGTGCTTTCTTTTACGTAGAGCGCCCGCCCCTTTTTGTTGTGTACCTGACTTCCGGTTTGCCATAGGTAAGAATGCTCCTCGCAGTCGCTTAGCTATGCTTATGGACTGTGGTACTCATTCAAATGGTTTTTAGGTTTCCTCTGGACTCGTTAATGGTGAGGTCTTCTCCTACTAATCCTCCTTTGTAGAGTGCATGCGCGCAGTTCAGTGCGCCTGACTTTCACTTTCATATCAGGTATGGATGCTTGTTGCTATCTCTTGTCTATGCTAATGGGCAGAGGCAATCATTTAAATTGATTTGAAGAGTCATGTTGGATGCCTCAACAGTGATTTCCCTTACTGCTGACTCTCCTTCGAGTAGAGTGCACATCGCTTCGTTGCACGTCTGACTTCCGCTTCCGTCTCAGAGCGCATGCCTTTTTGCTGCACGCCAAACTTCCGGTTTCGTTTCAGGTATGAACGCTATACACTAATTTTTCTGTGATCATTGCTTATTATTATTATTATTGGGTACTTATTGTTGCCTGTTATAGTTTTCACTTAGAGTTTTGGGTTCCAATTTGAGCAACATTGCCTACTGGTGTCGGTAAGTGGCTCGTTTCCTGTACTTCCTGATGGTAACCTGGATTGCTAGTGGTTGTACATCTAACGTTTTGGGACAGGTATGTACTTTTTATTTAGTACATTCAGAATTATTTGTGGCATGTACCTTTTTGATTGTTCCATTCTGATTATAGAAACTGTGGGTGCTGCAGATGTGTGCATGAACGCTGCTGCTTTGCTTTGCTTTGCCTGAGTGTTGCTTTGCTTTGCTTGATTCTGCTTTGCTGCTTTGCTTTGCCATATTGCGGCGGTGCATGCATTCTATCTGAGAATTTGCTTTTATATTGTAAGTTGTTTCTTTCTCTCTTCCTTCTATATTGCTGGCTGTGTTTATTTTAATTACATTTCCCAATCTTGTAGAGCTGTGAGCTACAGGTTGTAGCAGTGAGACGTGTTGGGGTTGTTTTCCCTTTCCCGTGTGCGTGTTGGTCACCCGCGTGTGCCGATTGTCACAGTGAATTGTGTGTGGGGGTGTGATTCACGTGTGTTTGGGGTGACTCTTGCTGGGATGTTCATCCCCTTCTCTCTTTCAGTCTGCTTAGCCACTGGTAAGCTCCAGCTCCAATCTGGTGATTGTATATTTTAATGTGTATCGTTCTTAGTGTAGTATATCTTTGATGTTGCAACTATTTTTTAGTATGATTATAAATAAATTTTGAACTGCTATTGTGTATGATTTGTCTGTAAGAGAATAAACATTTGTGTACGAAATCCACGCCTCAAGATGTCACTTTTTAATGCAGTTCTCTAACAGTGAGCTTTGGTGATTTTTTTTTTTTTTTTTTTTCTTACTTTTATTTCTCCTACCATCCTCCTCACTGTGTGTGGTTGTAAGATAAACTTGGGTCTTCATCCAGCTTTGTTTGTCCCTGTTCCAGTTGTTTTAAACTTCTTAATGATTCCTCTGACTGCAGATATGGGTTAGTTTAGGCAAGTGACTATATTCTTGTAGCCATTGTCTGTCTTGTAGCCATTGTCTGTCTTACTTGAATGGGGTGTTCTCTTGTCTTTCTTGTCCATGTTGAGGAATAGATAAGAGAAATAGACCTCTGTGTTGAATCATATTTAAAATATACGACAGGGAAACATGAGGTCATGAATTATTAATTAAAAGTTTTTAGATACTATGATCAACTTTATAAACTACAGTAAAAATTACAAATATGCTTCAATTATATTTATTTAATTGGAAATGTTTGGGGTGCCAATAATTGTGGAACAGATGATTTTATTATTATGATTTTTTTTATTTTAAATTTGACTTTGGTTAAGGGATAGATTTAGTGTGAGATTATGCTTCTCCAAAAAAAAAAAAAAAAAAAAATATTAGAAGCCTAAAACATCATCTTAAATAGGGATGCCAATCATTGTGGAGGACACTTTATATTTTTTATGTATCTAATATTTTTCCTTACAATGTCCAGAGAAAAACCCCATCTATGTTTTGACTTAAATAAAAACCATAACAGACAGTTTTCACCTAACATCAGGTAAACAAATATGCACAAGGCTAAACAAGTTGAAATGTCTTTTTCATAGCATGAGGTTTGCTCCACAATCTTCTGGCAACTAGTCTCAGAGATCAATGGGAAAGTGGTGATAAAGTTAGCATGATATTGTCCTGCAACGTTTTCTCAAATTATATTCATTACATACTGTAAAAACCAGCATTATTCTGCAACAGTAATGTCAAACACTATAATTCCTCCAAACACACATCTTCAAAAATGTGTTTCGCATTAACAAGACAGTAAATAATATATCTCCTAATGTCCACACATTACTGCTATCCGACAGGAGAATACACAACGTGTGTGTCCACCTTTTCATCGTGTCTCTTGTTTTTCTTGCGGGAGGACTGAAGAATTAAATCTTTAACCTGCAGAAACTAAGGAGATACACAGACATGATTAAATATGAATAAACAAACAGGTTAAGTAAACTGTAGCGTATGTTCTTATTGAGCTGGAGTGAGGTTTAATAAAAACCATAAAGCCCTAATGGTGGAGAAACTCTTGTTCTCTGAACATCTACAGAATTCCTTTCCTTTGACTTTAGCACATGTGCTTTCATTGTTCATGTATTTAACAGTTATCATATGCATTTCTTTTATATTAACCCTATTTATACACAATAATATCATGTTCGTAGAATTATTAATAAGGAAAAAAGTGTGGGAAATTGACTTGTATTTAAATAATGAGGCTAAGATTTTTATTAGCTGGATTATATTCATTGATGAAAAAAAAACCTTCTCAGCATGAAAATGGAACCACACACACTTAAAATAATAAACCTTTACTAAGAGGATTCCGTGATTCTTTTTTTTATGTGGAAATATTTGGGAACCACTGCCTTTTTAGATAATTGTAATTGATTTTAAAAACTTTTAAATATAGTATGAATATATGAAAATGTTTTCACAAATTCAAACTGATTTTTTTTTTAAAGGTGTGATGTGCAATGTTGCTTAATAGTTTTCAGTTGCCTGCTTAACTATTAGATATTTAATTCCTTTAGAAATTAAGATAATTTTGTGCTCGTGCCTTTTTATGACACATAAAACAGGGTAAAGCAAGTTGCTATTTTGCACAGATCTAAAGCACAACAAAAACTTATCAGGTTTTATGAACTACATATTTGTATTTTTTTAAATAAAAAAAATCTTGAATATTTGGAAATATTTATCTGAAAACAATGGTGGGAATATTGGAAGCAAACTGGATTTAACAAGAGAAGTTCGGTGTTTTGTGTCACACTGTGTCACTGGAATGGTGTTAAGTTTCACTGTGTACTGCCCCTTATGTGTGTGGGTGAAATGATGATAAAAAGTATTTAAACTATAATGAGAATGAAAGGAAGTGAGTGGACCGTATATTACAGAGAAATTTGAAGAGCTGCTTAGAAAATTTGAGCATTATTTTATATTTCATTATCTTAAAATTTACCCGATACTCTAGACGTCTGATTTCTGACATTTATTTGCTGTTTATATCAAACTAAAAGTGAGATGTAGCAAATGTATTGATTTTTGTTAGCATGGATGTGTGTGAGTGTTTTTTTTTTTTTTTTTATTTCACTTACATTTACTTCATTATCTTCCTCTTTAACACCTAATGAAACACAAAGCAAAGATTATTATCATTATATAGGGCCCAAGCACTGACATCAGCACCATGACAACATGAGGTCGCTCGGCTAATGCTGATTTAATAGTGCTGATGTCATAAATGTGCGAGGGCCCTCTTAGTCTAAATATTTTTTTTCCTTTCTTTTTTTTTTTGCATGCACACACACACACACAAACACACACGGACACACGCATAAACACACTCATGCATTCACACTTACATCAGAAATGTTAACCACATCTGCTGCCATTAGGACGCCTGCGAGTCTGGGCCCTAAGTGTGGCTCATGGACTTCAAAGGGGATTTTGCTGCATAGCGCATACACACTTGCATGTAAACATGTCAAACCTGGTACACTTCTAGATCTTATTAAGCTGAACAATGTTTCCTTTGCATGTCATGGGCTCAACTCAACAGAAGGTCAGGTATTTTGGGTCATTTTCAAAGTGCACATTTATGACATCAGCACTATTAAATACACACACTACACATCCTACACACACACACACACACACTACACATCCTACACACACACACACACACACACACACACACACACACGCACGCACGCACGCACACCACACACATACACCACACACATACGTACATTACACACAAATACACTACACAGACACATACTACACAAACATACACTACACACACACACACATGCTACACACACATACACTATAAGACACACACTACATACACACATGCTACACACACATATACTACAAAGACACATACTACACACACAAACACTACACAGACACATGCTACACACACACATGGTACAAACACATACACACTACACTCACATACACTACACACACATGCTACACACACACACACTATAAAGACACATACTACATACACACATGCTACACACATACAGTACATAGACACATACTACACACACATACACTACACACAAATCCACTACACAGACACATACTACACACACACACATACTACACAGACACACCCACACACTACACACATATACACTACAGACACATACTACACACACACACTACACACGCATACACTACACATACACTGCAAAGACACATACTACACACACTACACATGCTACAAAGATACATACAGTCCTAGAAACGCACACATACACTACATACACACACTATAAAAAGCAAACAATTGTTTTTGAGCTGAACAATTTTCACTATGTATGTCATGGGCTCAATTTAAGGAGGTCAGATATCTTGGCTCATTTGCAAAACGCACATTTATAACATCACTATTAAATACACACACTAGACATCCTACACACACAAACACACTATACTGTAAACTCATCCCACACACACTACATGTTGTACACACACACACATACACTACACATCGTATATGCACACACACACACACACAGACCCACAGCTTGTATGTTGTGCACAGCTGGCAAAGGTGCTCCAGAAAAACGTATCCAGCTGTGACGATGCCTTAAACTTATGCCATATACTGTGACATTAGTGTCCAGGTGATCAAAAGAGGTGTTAGTGTGCTCAAAAGGCCAGTGCACCCGAGCAGCATTGTCTTTAACATGCTCAGAAGGTACACAGATTATTATTATTATTATTATTGGAGTAATAATTGACCTGTGTGAGTTTTTCTGTGCTTCAGTATGATGAAGATCAAGACACCAAAAAGAATCACAGTCAGTGCACCAAACCCCACCATCAGTAAAAAGAACTCAGCAGGAGAGTCTGAACCTTGGAGAGAAACATTAAAGAAAACATTTTAATCATTAAACCTGCATGGTCAGTATTGTCGAGTGCAAAACCCATCAGTCACCTGCATGATGAAACTGTCTCTCATGAAGACCTTCCCAGAAAAGCACGACCAAAACCTACCTCAGCACAGGAGACGTTCATTTAGTTATCAGCCTCAGAAATCACCAATTAACAAACAGCACCTCAGATTAGAGCCGTTATGAAGACTTTACATATCATAAATAGTAGATACATCTCAATATCAACTATTCAAAGAAGATTATTGTATATTCTGGATGTCTTCTGTATTATTTGATAATTCCAGAAATATCATGAATGATCATGGAATTAGACGGTGTGTCCAAACTTTTAACTGGTAGTGTGTAATAGACACACACACTTGATCATGATCTTCTTGATCATGTCTACATGCCTATATGCAATGAGTTGCTGCCAAGCGATCAGTATTATTTTATTTATTCATTAAGATCTTTAAGACTTACCCATGATACAGAGGTACAGTGGAGGCAGAGTGTTAAACTGGATCTATGTGTATCAGATGAGAGACAAAGAGGAATCTGTAAGACGAGTCTAATGCTGGTTTATGTCTTTGTGTACGAGGGTGTGAACATTTATGCAGTCTATGGTAGTTTGAAATACTTGTGGGGGAGGGGCAATAGACTCTTCTCCTGTATATCAGCTATTCATTTTGACACAAAAAGCTGCAGTAGTTACACACATACACACACATATAGACAGTTATTTTACATATCAGTAAAAGGGTCAAGTTTTTACAAAGATGAGTTTAATACACACACACACACACACACACACACTAATGTATAAGAAAAAGGTGTAGAATTTAGTTTTAATACATTATAAAGTTTTACTGCGTTTTAAGAAGTTATACTAGTTTATTTTTAATATGATTTTATATTTTACATATACACTATGTGGGAAGTATTCTATAATAAAGTTATAACTCTACTTGTATATGTAATAGTGGTTAAATGCTCAGAGAGAGCGTGATGGTCGAGCACTAAGTGTTGTTGACTGGGGTTTAATCAAGGATAAAGTATTTACTCATTTATCCAGTAATAAACACAGCTTTTTCATTTCTGACTTTATCAAATTCAGTCTGCAGTGCTCTGCTCTCACTTTAATGTGTTACAGGGGAAAAAGTTTTACTCAGTGTTTACTGCAGTATCTGAGGCCATGTCCACACGTAGCCGTGTATTTTTAAAAACTGAGATTTTTCTCTGCGGTTTTGGCCTTTCGTCTACACACAAATGCAGTTTTGGTCATTGAATACGGAGCTTTTGGAAAACTCCATCCAAAGTGAAGTTCCCTTTCAAAAGCTACACTCGATGCTGCGTGAAAACGCTATGGGAACATCTCTTTGTTCTCTGCTTGTGAAGCCTGTGTGTATCAAAATGCCAAATCCTTCAGCTTATAACTTCAGTCAGGTGACATCCTCAGATCTTTTTGTCTTCAGGACCGCTTTGTGTTTGCGTGTGTGTGTGTGTGTGTGTGTGTGTGTGTGCAACAGAATCATGGTAGGAAAGAAAAACTTTACTTACCGATAATGGCAGAGTTGGTTGTGAGATGCGTGCCTTCGTGTGATAGATTTCTTTTGGAGGGCGATCTCCATGACTTTTTCTTTGAGTGCTTGAGTTTCAAGGAGAGTGCGAGCATTGTGATCTCTTCCGTATTAAGACGCTTCACGCATGGCCTGCTTTCTTTAAAGAAAAACCACGAGCCGCGGTGCATTCCTGGGGCTCGCGTGCGTATGAGACGGAAATCCCCCTTTCTCTCGCTCTCTCACCAGATCAGGAAGTTTTTAGCGTCCGCTTCTCAAGCACGCTCCGGCGCTTCTTGTGAGCGGGGGTAAGAGACTTCCTCCTTTGCTTCCATGGAAATAGCGTGCCGATTGGGCAACCGCGCATGAGACGGACTTCCCCCTTCCTCTCAGAATGGATCAGAACGTTTTAGCGTCCGCTTCTCAACCGCGCTCCGGCACTTTTTGTGAAGGGGCTGAAGAGATTTCCTCTCTCACCGCAAAAAATAAATAAAATAATAAAAAAAATAAATAAATAGAAATAATAAAAATTCCCCAAGCGCTCAAAGTTTGACTACAGGTTTCTGTCGGACGGCCAGGGGAGGGGCCTCAATGAGGGTTCCTCCCCTTTTTTGGCGACCTCCATGACGAGTTAACTCTTTCATGGAATAAGCCTTATTCATTCCCTGTTTTATGATGATACCCCAGATTGAAGAGACCCTTGCGAGCCATCTCTCTCCTGGGAACTCATCCTCACTGAAAAAGCCCACACTGCTCACCAAACCGTGTAGACTAACATCTTCGTTGGTGGGGAAAGCTTTTCAGGCAACGGGTCAGGCTGGTGCTGCCCTGCACACCATGGCAGTTTTGCAGGCTTACCTGCTGAGAGTTCTGAGCACTGGCGGGTCCATGGAGAGACATCTGTGATTTAACCTCACGGGTATCAAGGTCAGGGATCGCGTTTTCCTTCTTGATACCCCCCCCTCTCGCCTTCCGGCCTCTTTGCCAACGCTGTAAACACTGCTGCCACTAGGTTTCGGGAGGCGAAGCTCTACAAGCAGACCTTTGTGAGGTTTCTCCCCTGCCGTGCTCAGGAGTCGGGATTGTCAGCCACCCAGTCCCGACCAAATCTGGTCCCCACGAGGCGTGAGGTGCACAAGGAGAGTGTGGCGAGCCAGCTACCCCCTCATAGAGACAGGGGAGGGACTCTATGCGCTTTGCAATCCGCCACAAAAAAAAAAGCACCGGACCTGAGGAGCATTATCTCCGCCATATCCTGTGCCCAGGACAACGAGGGTGTCTCCCCCTGGGGAGGGACGTGTAAAAATTTCAATAAGGGATAAAGGCTCCTCCCTGGCACCCTCTGGGGGTCGTTGTCTAATCTCCGCCACCACTGGTGTTTTGGGAAGCAGCGGTCTCCAGCGAAATGTTAGGTGCTTGTTTCACCTAACATTGGAAATGGAAATATCCTGCCTTGTTTCAGGATGCCGGACACCTAACACCCCTTCTCCGTTGCACATCATCCTCCGCGTTTTCAATGGCTCCACTTCCATGAAACCGGAATGAGCGCATCTGCTGACTTGGCAATTACAGACTTTGCTAGCCATAGATCATGTTTCCCTGCCAGACAAGAGAGATGGGGGGTTGCGTCCAATTTTATATCTTCTTGGGCTGAACATCAAAATGTTGACTGCCAAAATGATTGTTTCTCAAATTCAACCAGAGGTTTGGTTTGTGATAGTCAACCTGAACGACGGATATTTTCATAATGAAATATTGCCACAACACAGGAGGTTCCTGAGGTTTGCTTTCGGGGGTGAAGCTTACCAGTATCGGGTCCTTCCATCTGGCCTAGCCCTGTCACATATATAAAATTCACGGATGCAGCTGTAGCTCTATGATTCCAGGGCATTCGTATTCTGAACTGTATAGACGACCTGCTGATCCTGGCTCAGTCTTAATAGCTAGCGCTTTGACATCGGGATGTCGTCCTAGCTCATTTCCATTCTTTAGGATTGAGACTCAATGCCACGAAAGGCGTGCTCTTTCCTGTTCAGAGGACACAATTGATTAGATCACAAGGCGGACACAGCTGTTTCCCGCTCGTGTCGAACCCATCCTCCAACACCCTGAAGGAAATCAAGCTAGGCCAGAAAGTCACTCTTCATCTCTTTCAGAGATCTTTAGGTCTCATGGCAGCTGCGTCCACGGTGATACCTTTGGGCCTTTTGCACATGAGAGCATTTTCAGTTGTGGCTGAGCCAGGGGATTTTACTCAAGGACCAATCCCCAGAGGCTAATAAGAGTTACGCGCCGGGAGCTTTGTACCCACTCTATGTGGTTCAGACCCTGGTTTCTGACTTTGGGTCTCACTTTAGGTTTGTCTTGTCGTCGCAAGGTGCTAACAACAGATGCTTCCCTCACGGGCTGAGGTGCGGTCCTGGATGGCCGTCCAGCACAAGGGAGCTGGAGAGGTCATCTTCTCGCATGGCACTACAATGTCCTAGTGCGGGTGGACAACACTATGGTCGTCCCGTATATAAATTGCTAGGGTGGACTGCGCTCGCGCCGCTTGAACAAGCTAGCGCACCAGGTTCTGCTTTGGGCACAGGACACAAGTTCCTGTCCCTCAGGGCTATTTACATTCCGGGGCACATGAATGTAGGAGCGGACTTGCTATCCAGACAAGCTGTGACACATGGGGAATGGAGACTCCACCCCGAAGTAGTCAGTCAAATCTGGGAAAGATTTTATGTAGCTTCACCTCGCAAGAGGTAGCACAATGTTCCCTTTACTACTCTGACTCCTCCAGCTCCTCTGGGTCTGGACGCAATGGCCCACACATGGCCCAGATTATGCCTTTATGCGTTTCCTCTGATAGTTCTGCTCCCAGGAATCCTGGCGAGGGTCAGTCAACAGGGTTTACTCCTTTTATCGATAGCGCCCCATTGGCCGACCAGAGTGTGGTTCTGGGATCTAATATCTCTCCTCGACGGCTCACCCTGGGTGATTCCAATGAGGAGGGATCTTCTGTCTCAGGTGAAGGGGACAATATTTAATCCACGCCTGAGTTCTGGAGCCTTCACGTCTGGCCCTTGAAGGGGACCAACTAAGAGATGCTGGTTTTCCAGCCAGCGTAATTGAAACCATTTTAAGTGCCAGGGCTCCCTCCACTAGAAGAACTTATGCCCTCAAATGGAGTGTATTTGAAAGTTGGTGCATGACAAGACATGTAGACCCAGTCCACTGCCAGATTGTTTCAGTGCTGGAGTTTCTGCAAGAAAAGTTGTCCTCTGGTTTATGCCCTAGTACTCTCAGAACATACATAGCCGCTATTTCGGAATGCTCTGACCGATGGGGTTACTGTGGGAAAGCACAATTTAGTTGCCCATTTTATTAAATGTTTGGGACCGCCCACTAGAGCAGTGGTCCCTTTGTAGGACTTAGCTATAAGGCCTGGCTGACACCCCTTTCGAACCACTAGAGTCAGTGCCTGCCAGGCTTCTGTTTGTTTTTTCTCATGACTATTACTTCTTCAAAGAGGATTGGAGATCTGCAGGCTCTGTCAGTCTCCCCATCCTGCCTAGACTTTGCCCCTGGGCTAGTCACAGCTATTCTGCATCCTAACCCGAACTATCTTCTGAAGGTTCCATTATCGACCATGCACCCAGTTGTTCTAGAAGCCTTCTGTCCTTCGCCTTTAATAGCTCCGGAGCAGGAAAGACTTCACTTACTGTGTCCAATATGTGCTCTTCAGATTTACGTCCACTGCACTAGCCAGTGGCATAAGTCAGAGCAGCTTTTCATTTGCCATGGGGGCCACAACCACGGGGCGGACACCACTAAACAGACATTGTCACACTGGGTGAGAGATGCTATTGCCCTAGCCTATGAGGCACGTGGTCAAACTTCGCCTCTGGGAATCAGGGCTCATTCGACCAGGGGGATTGCCTCATCAATTGCTCTGGCAAGAGGCGTCCCCTTGCAACAGGTGTGTGATGCGGTAGGCTGGTCCTCTCTGCACACGTTTGTTAGATTTGATAGTCCGGATGTCAATGCTACTCTGGGGCTCGTGGTTCCTCGAGTCCGCATCCCAGAGCTAGGTCTGAGACCTGCGTGGCTATTGTGCACACATGCTACACAATCTGGGTGTCCAGACACTTGCAATGCGGCGGCATTGGTATTCTTGTTCCATACCATTTTCACACAGCATCAAGTGTAACTTTTGAAAGGGAATGTCTTGGGTTACTTAGCTGTAACCCTGTTTCCTGATAAAGTGGAAACGAGATGCTGCGCTTCAATGCCGCGCTGCTGGTTTTCCAGGATTTCCTTCAGACAAAATTGACCTGAGGATGTTTCCGGTTCACTCCTATTTATAACCTGCAGGTGCACCTTATTGGGTGATGTCACCTGACAGAGGTTATAAGCCGAAGTATTCTGCGTCTTGATACACACAGGCTTCACAACCGGAGAATAGCATTTTTTTTTCCCATAGCATTTTCACGCAGCATCTCATTCCTACTTTATCAGGGAACAGGGTTACAGCTAAGTAACCCGAGACCATTTTACAAAACTCAGTTTTCAGTGGTGTTGTGTGTAGACAGTCTTGTTGTAACGTCACCTTGTGCCTATGATGTCATTGTCTGTGTGCTCATCTCCTTGATTTGATGTTAGCTTTGTTTATGAGGATATTTTATGCAATAGCACGTACACACGTGGACAAAATTGTTGGTACCCTTCGGTCAATGAAAGAAAAACTGACAGTGGTCACAGAAATAACTTTAATCTGACAAAAGTCATAATAAATAAGAATTCTATGAATGTTAACCAATGAAAGTAAGACATTGCTTTTCAACCATGCTTCAACAGAATTATTTTTAAAAATGAGCTCATGGACAAAACAAGCCTGGACAAAAATGATGGTACCCCTAACTTAATAGTTTGTTGCACAACCTTTTGAGGCAATCACTGCAATCAAATGATTCCTGTAACTGTCAGTGAGACTTCTGCACCTCTCTGAAGGTATTTTGGCCCACTCCTCATGAGCAAGCTGCTCCAGTTGTTTCCGATTTGAAGGGTGCCTTTTCAAGACAGCATGTTTCAGCTCCTTCCAAAGATGCTCAATAGGATTGAGGTCAGGGCTCATAGAAGGCCACTTTAGAATAGTCCAATATTTCCTCTTAGCCATTCTTGGGTGTTTTTAGCTGTGTGTTTTGGGTCATTGTCCTGTTGCAAGACCGATGACCTGCGACTGAGACCTAGCTTTCTGACACTGGCCAGCACATTTCTCTCTAGAATCCCTGGATAGTCTTGAGATTTCATTGTACCCTGCACAGATACAAGACACCCTGTGTCAGATGCAGCAAAGCAGTCCCAGAACATAACAGACCCTCCTCCATGTTTCACAGTAGGGACAGTGTTCTTTTCTTGATATGCTTCTTTTTTTCGTCTGTGAACAGAGCTTATGTGCCTTGGCAAAAAGTTCCATTTTTGTCTCATCTGTCCATAGGACATTCTCCCAGACGCTTTGTGGATTGTCAACATGTAGTTTGGCATATCCCAGTCTGGCTTTTTTATGATTTGTTTTCAACAATGGTGTCCTCCTTGGTCGTCTCCCATGTAGTCCACTTTGGCTGAAACAACGACGGACGGTGCGATCTGACACTGATGTTCCTTGAGCATGAAGTTCACCTTGGATCTCTTTAGAAGTCTTTCTGGGCTCTTTTGTTACCATTAGGATTATCCGTCTCTTTGATTTCTCATGAATTTATCCACCTGCGGCCACGTCCAGGGAGGTTGGCTACAGTCCCATGGATCTTACATTTCTGAATAATATGTGCAACTGTAGTCATAGGAACATCTAGCTGCTTGGAAATGGTCTTATAGCCTTTACCTTTAACATGAGCTTTCACACCACATGTCACCACACGTGCTTTCACACCAGTTTTCTGATGACTCCATCATCCTGTGCCTCATCATGGTTGAAGATGAGATGGCCTACAGAGATGAGGTCAGAGTGGTGCAACAACAGTAAGCTCAGTCTCACACTCACCAAGACTAAGGAGATGATTGTGGACTACAGGAGGCTGCAGGACAGTGCATTTGTCACCTTATACACCTGAGGACATCTGTGGATAGATACAGGATTATCAAGTTCTCATCTCTGACGTCCTGACCAACTCCTACAGGTGCACCATAGAGAGCAACAGAGGTGCACATCTGTCTGGTTTGGATTCATTGGTGGCAACAAACTTCCTGTCATACAGGATATCTTCAATACATGATGTGTGAGGAAGCCTCGCAAAATCACCACAGATTTCAATCATGCAGCACACAGGCAGCACACATACGCAAACCGATATCAGACAGACGGTGCTACAGCTCTCAACCCACAACCAACAGGCTCTTACCATACTTGGTCTTGTTACTTAATTTTTTTTTTTTACATTATAGCACACATAGAAAATAATTTTACCTATAATAACGCTAGCTGGTGTCACTCAAATGAGATTGAGATTATGTTAGAGTCTGCTTCTTCTTCAGGTTTCTTCCCCAGAGTTTTTTTTTCCCTGCCACTATCGCTTTTGACTTTTTCATTAGGAATACATTCATAAATCTAAAACATATATTCAGAATTTATGTATTTTTGTTTGTGACAATGATCATTATTAAAGCTATATAAAAATAAAATTAAAACAAATTCAATTAAAATCTTGAGATGTTTCTTGCATTACAACTCGGAGACCATCGTGTCATACTTTAGCTGTGTACACTTATTGAGTGAATATCAATATCTCTTATACGTTTCAAGTGAATAGATGAAAATGTGTTTAATCTTAATATAACTGACATGTTTCACACTCATCCTCTCTACAGTATACAGCAGATATGAACCAGCACCACAACCATCTGACCTACCTAACAGTTCTCACACACTGATGTGTTTTCCTGAAGTCTGAAGACACGCATGACCCCCTACTGTTAATTTATGCCTATTCATGCAGCTTTACACACACACAGACACACACACAACACAGTTGTTAAGAAGTCCTGTGTGTTTTCTCTAACTTCAGTGCTACTGAACGAAACAAATTATCTAGTACATTTAACACATGTCCTTGTGCCCTAAGTCTCCTGGGAAAGGCTCCAGGCCCCCACATGACCCTGAATACAGGAGTGAGAGAGTGAGTGAGTGAGTGAGTGAGTGGGTGAGTGGGTGAGTGGGTGGGTGGGTGGGTGGGTGTCAGGGTGGGTGGGTGGGTTAAGACATGAATAGACCAGAAACATGTTCAAACCTGGCTCGCTGTGCCTGCTGGGAAAGTGCTCTGAGACAATGACTCGGTTCAGTGATTCAATTCTTTCTATGCGACCTTCACGAAGGAGTCGACTCTTTATGTTTAAAAACAATACTGTACACTGTTCTGCTATATAGAGGCAGAGTAAGATTTTGTCAAACAATGAGTCAAGGTCAAGTAAAAACAACAACTATCACACAGTTTGCCTATTTATAGACTAAAGAGTCGCCAACTGATGTGACTCACTGAAGCACGAGAACTGTTCATTTATACACACTCATTTCCCAGTTAGTTAAGTAATCCTTGAATTATACTTATTTGCCACACCGAGAGAGAGAGAGTACAGTTAATGCATGCAGTCTGATATAATGCAATATGTCAGTCTCTCCACTCCTAACAATAGTGAATATGGATATTAGTTAGCTTCTTGTAAGACTCAGACATCTTTACAACAGTGACATGTAGGTTATTTTCATAGTGATAAATATTAGATCTGAAATCTCATCTAATCAGTGTGTTATTTGAGCCAGGGTTTGAGTCACTGTGCATGAAAAGAATGTGAAGAATGAGATAACATAAAAGAATATGATATTGTGTTTTTAATGGGTCCATCTGAAATTTTGACTGTAGTTCTGATCTTTTCTCTCACAGGATCAGCTCACATACCACTTGGCATTTTGCTTAGAGAGTGTTACTATATATTTTATTATAGAGAATTGAATATTTTAGCAAATATTACAAAACACTTCCTGAGAGTACATTACATGCAATGGGAATAATTAGCAAAGTCTAATGAAACATTAACATCAATGTCCAAATCTACTTTGTTCAAACCTTGCACAAAGTTTAGTCAGAACAATAGTTCCTTCTGCCTAAACTGGTTTGTCGAGGTGTGTCACTTTTTGGTCTTTTGTGATCTTCAGGCTTCTGTTTCACTTTCTGTGTTGACGCTCCATTTGATTCAACATTCTCTTGCTTTGCTTAGTCCTGTCTTCACTTTTTGTACAGTTCTCTCGATGTTTAGCCGATAACCAAGATGAGGTAGGTGCAAGTTCCAAAAGATTGTGTAATGTGAAAATTGTAGATGTTTTCTGTCACACTGTGTGATTTTCTAAGTGAAACAGTCTTTGTACTGTTGCTTCATGATGTTATTTAATTGCTTATGAAAAACTGAAAATAAAAATTAAATCTGCAGGAAATGGACATCACTCATACTTGGATGGAAGTCCAGCTGTTCCTCGTGATTATTGTTCCTCAGATGTCAGCAGGTGAGTCTGATTGTTCACTCTTTATTATTTAAATAACAATGCTGTATTTTGTGTTTGCATATAAATTACATGAACATGTTTAATTAAACCACTCAGAAAAGTTAATACTAATGTCAGTTAATTAAATTTGCACAAGTTTGTCTTTTAAATTTAACTCAGCTGTAATGTATTGGCATATATTATTATTTTTTTCTTTTTCATTTTGCATTCAGATATGAACAATAATTATGTACTACACTGTTCATGCAGGTATAGCTGTATTTTGACACTCTGTATCTAATCTTTATATGCATTGGTGTCCACAGTCACAGTGGTGTGTACAACTCCTTCCCTAACCCTGTCAAAGATGCTATTTACGATTCTAATGAACAAATTCTATTCTATATTCTATTTTTATTGATATGAGGATTATGGTTGTGGTTAGGGTTAGAACTAAGGTTAGGAGTGGGGCAGCAGTTTTGTGCCAGGTAATCTTTTTTACTTTTTATTTCCTTTTTATTACAAATATTAACACATATAAAAACAAACACCAAGTGCAGAAAAGACAACACAAGAAAAGAGAGAAAGAATAAACCATCTACAGTAAATACAATGATTATCTGATGAAAATAGAAATGGTAATGAGTCAGTAAATAAAGCCATGACGCAATCACCAGCACCAGGCAGGTCGGCCCAATATCCCAGAAAGGCCTATTCTCCCAGTCTCCTGCACTCTGCACCTGAGTCTACAGTATAAAATACCATTTAACAGCTCATACTGTACTAGAATGACCAGACTGGTTTGGGCTGGGCTGACAATTCAGCTGAGCACTCTGCACTACTATAATGGGGAGAGAATCTCACCACACACAACACCTCAACTCTGAGGTGGTTGGGTCACAACTGTATCAGGCTTCAGCTCTCGAGATACAGCAACCAACTCAAGCTGGATACCCTTCATGATCCACCTCTCACCATTTATCCAGACTTAGCCCTGACACTGACGGTGCCCAGGTGTGTCCTGTCCTCAGTGGGTAGTGGCTGCCTGGGAGATTGAACCCAGACCACAGCACGACACTGACCACTACCTCACCAGGGAACCTAGTAATTCTTGTCCAATTCAACAGCATTAAATAAAAGGTTGACTTTTACTGGTTTTTAGGCACATTTTCTTCACAATCTTCACCTGTTAAAATATTCAGTCAGGTTGAACAACCTCTGAGCCACTGTTACAAAAAGAAAACGATGACAAGTAAATTTGTAAACAACAAAGCTGAAAGGAATAATATGGCTGTGAAAGAATTCACTAGAACAAAGAAATGGCCGCAGGGTTCATGTCAGTTAATCTAAATACTGCATGTCCTGATCTTGCTAAAGCCACAAATGGCTTTCAGGCAGCACCTGGAAAGGTATGCCTAGTATGAAAAAAATATCATCAGGGTCTGAACAATGTGTTTTTTATGATTGGCAAAGACAAACAAAGCTCATGTGTGACCTTAAAGGTAAATTTTATAGCAGTGTATAAATGACCATCAAATATTGTTTCATCAGAACTTAGATAATCACCATTTTGCCCTTTTACAGTCACACACACTCTTCAGTACCTCTACACTGCACTCATACCAGGAATACATGTCCCAGAGTTCATTGCTGTTGGTCTGGTGGATGGACAGCAGGCTGTGTACTATGACAGCAATATCAGGAAGACAATCCCAAAAACAGAGTGAATCGTGAAGATTGGTACTGATAATCCAGATTACTGGAAAGATCAGACACAGAGTATGCGGAGTGATCAGGAGGATCTCCAGCATCTTTTACATACAGTAATGAAAGATGTTAATCACACTGAAGGTAAAGATAAATACATTTGTTATAGTGCTCGCATTCATTTGTAACTGATTTTGTTTTATTTACAGTGAGTTGCAAATTGCTGCAGTGTAAAAGTAATGTATGAAACATTTGTATTTCATTGTTTCACAGCCTAAAAGGAAAACACACAAAAATATCCACCTCGAGTTACTCAATGTATCGCACAGCATACAAGTGAAAGGGAAAATAGCAACAGCTCTAAAACGTAATAATAATAATAATAATAATAATAATAATAATAATAATAATAATAAAAATAATCTAGAATGAAATGATTTGGGAAAGAACCCCAGAGGAGCTCTTAGTCAGGTGTAAATTATTACCATCTGGATCAGCTGTGATCAATTGTAAATAATTTATTTGGGTAACTTTAATAACATCTCACTACAACTGATATATATGCTGAGGATCATCTCTGAATTCACAATACATCAATCCTTGAAGCAAATGTGCTGCAGCAGCCGAATAACACACCAGGTGCCACTCCTGTCAGCTAAGAACAGGAAACTGAGGGTCACCAAAATTGGAGAAGACATGAAAAACATTTGAAAAACATTGCCTGGCCTGATTAGTCTTGATTTCTGCTGGCAACAGCTTACTTGAGTATTGTTGCAGACCATGTCTATCCCTTTATGACCACAGGATAATGCACCATGCCTCAAAGCTAAAATGATCTCAAACTGGTTTCTTCAACATGTCAGTGAGGTCACTGTACTCACATGGCCTCCACAGTCACCAGATCTCAATCTAATAGATCTAAATCTAATCATGGATGTGCAAAAGACAAAAACTTTAGCAACTGTCTGATGCTATCCTATCAATATGGATTAAAATTCCTAAGGAATTATTCCAACACATTGTTGTGTCGTGGTAGGCAAATGAATGATTTGAAAGGGTGATTAATTTCTCTACCCACTGTGTGTTACTGCAGGAGTTCATACACTACAGAGGATGTACGGCTGTGAGTTTGATGATGACGGCACCACTAGGGGATACAATCAGTATGGTTATGATGGAGAGGATTTTAAAGTTTAAACTGAAACTGCAATTAAAAATGTAAAATATAAATATAATTATACACATGATTTAATACATTACACAGTTAATACCTTTGGTTGGTGTACATGGACAGGCAGTGGCGGATTTAGCAATTTGGGGGCTCAAGGCGAACATGTACAGTATATGGGGCCCTCTGCATTCAGTGCTTTTTTAAAAGTCTTACCTTGAACTTCCCTTCACTCATCATCCTACAGCAATCTTATCCAGATGTCTAGAACAGTTTTGTAGAAAAACAACAACAACAACATATCTGATACAAATACCTTTGTATTTCATCATGATCAACAGACTAATAGTGGACGATTGGCCTCTGTCTTCTGTGCTGTTTCACTAAAGTAAGAAAACCCATGACAGGTCAATGGAGTGACACAAATAATACCAAAGAATACTCATTAAAATAATTACCTCTTATCTTTATCCCTGTTTTCCCACCTTTGTCTTATTCTTCTTCACTCTGTTTGTCTGTCTTCTTCTGTCCCTTGAAGAGAAACAGTAAAATGCAAATGGCATTTTACTGTTTCTCTTCATCACTATATTTACTTTCCTCTTGTTTTGTATCTTGTCTCTGCATCTCTCTCTCTCTCCTTCTCCTTTATTGGTCTTATTTGATTTGGATGTCTCTCTCTCTCTCTCTTTCTTCTGTTTGCTTTCTCCTTCTCAACTGTTATTTTCATGTAATTCCTTCTCTTCTCCCCCGTTGGCACTATATTTCTCTAGCTTGGTTCATTGTTTCTCCCTGTTTTTTTTTTAATTATTATTATTATTTTTTTTTAATAGCTTAGTCTTCTTTCATCAAATGAGCTTTAGTGGGTGAGAAAAACATGAATATTTGGGTGTTGGATTAAAAATTAAATAATATGAAAATAATGTTAATTAAAAGGATATTGTAAATAATTTGTCTTATTGTGTGCATGGCTGGGGTGAATAGTGTAGGCCAAAACACTAAAATCTGGCCTTGCAAGCTTTGGCTTCAACAAACTTTGTTATTACTGACGCCATATCCACTGATTTTCTGACTCAATGGAGAGAATAGCACGTGCAGACAGCCTCTCTTGTGACATCGTTGACCTGAGGTGACCTGTGATTATGACCAGGTGTGAACCACTTGGGTAACTTCGTTTCCTGGCTGTAGATGGAAGTCTCCCGCTCCTCAATCAAACTGCAGTGAATAACTTTCCGTTTTCGTCACACGGAATGTACCATTGTAGTGTTTGGGGAGGAGACTAAAACGTTTCAACGCAACTTGCGTGGTGTAATGGCATTCTAATGCTAGTTCAGCAAGCGGATTTTAATTATTTTTAAATCTTAGACGTAAATGCTGGCTAAAACTACTTAGTTAGGCTTAAGTCATGGGCCCCTGGCAGGTCGGGCCTCTAGGCGCTCGCCTACTTTTGCCTAATGGTAGCGCCGCCTCTTTGGACAGGAGTCTGGTCACTGGACATTCAGCCTCCTTACACACGGGACAAGAGAAAGAAACCTGAATGAACAAATGAATGAATGAATGAATGAATGATTTGATTGTTCATTTTATCTTTCTTTCAGATAACACATATGTTCCAGCCTCAAGCAGCCTCCATGCCTGTGAGTCTTCATAATCACAGGACTGTTTAATTGTAATGATTCATCCACATTTTATTACTATATTTCTACCTGTCTTTGAGGAAATGAGGGAGTTATTAAAGTTATTAAACTTGTTGAAAATCTGTTTTTATAATATATATTAAATAAAACATGCTTACTGCACTCTTTCTAAATCTTTCTAAGAAAGAAAGGGAAGGATTGAGGAAGAAATTTATCGATGAGATGTTGTACGGAGAAGGATTAAATGGCAGATATGAAGACATATGTACACACACACACACACATATGATGTTTTTCTGATGAAAAAAAAAACTTCTACTTTGTAGAAGTCAGACTGGGTCTCGTCCAAAACCACTGTCGCTTTCTGCGTGGTCTGTGTTGTCAGAGTTTGTGTGTAACAGCAATAATGTAAAGGGGCAGTGGAAGCTCAGAGGGATAAGGCACTGAGTTACTGATCGGATGATTGGCGGTTCGATCCCCAGCTCCACCAGGTTGTCATTGTTGGGCCCTTGAGCAAGGCCCTTAACCCTATCTGCTCCAGGGGCGCTGCATCATGGCTGACCCTGGGCTCTCACCCCAGTTACGCTGGGATATGCTGGAAGAAGGAATTTCACTGCACTGTAATGTATATGTGACAAAATAAAGGATTAACTTAACTTAACTACATGTGTATGTACACACATGTAAAAAGTCCAGTAAATCATGTTAAGACAGTCACTAGTATACTGTATGTAAGTCAAGAATTGCACAAAAAATCCTCATAAACAAAGCTGACGTCAAATCAAGGAGACTAGCACACAGACAATTACATCATCGGCAACAACAAGCCAAGTCTCCGTGTCCGCTGTCCCAGTATTCACCAGTCTCCGTTTCTGCTGTCCACACTACACCACTGAAAACAGGAGTTTTGGAAAATCTTCACTTTCGAATGGATTTTCCGAAAGCTTAGTTTTTAATGACCAAAACTGAGTTTGTGTGTGGATGAAAGGTTGAAGACCGCAGAGAAAAAACTTTTAAAAATGCCTGAGCACAGCCATAAAAACCTTATAATGCTAGTGAAAAAAATGTGAATCCATGAGTTAATGACCTCAAAAAAGCTAATTGGAGTCAGGTGGTAGCATACATGGAGTCTTGTTAAGAAAATTTGGAGTTTGGAGATGTTGATTTACATAAAGCTGGAAAGGGTTACAAAGTGATTTCAAAAACTTTAGAAATTCACCAGTCTACAATTAAGTAAACATACACACTTTGGGACTGTGGCTACTTTGCCAAAAAGTGGGCACAAAGTCAAAATGACCCAAAGAGCACAACAAAGACACATCAATGAGGTAAAGAAGCAACCGCCAAAGATTTTAAGGCATTTCTTTTGCCTGGATCTGACATCTGTAACCTGGAATGCAGCAAATGCTAGAGCTGAGATTTTCTTCACGGAGTGGGATCGTGAAGGACATCAGGCTGAATACTGGAAGAACTACCTCAATAATAACTGCATTAACAGATTAATGCGGTACATGAGTTACAGGACAAATACTGAGAAGAGAAAAGGTAAAGTATAATCTACTTTATTACTATAACAGCATCTTGTAACGCTACGCCAAGCCATGCCCTCTGCTCGAGCCAAGTCATGATCACCTGCACTCCTTCCCACATTCCTTTCCACGGCTTCCGTTTTGCCGCTTCATTCACAGGCATGAGCACACCTGCTCCGTATTTCATTCATTAGTTTTCGCTCTATATAATTCGCCCAGGAACAACCGTCCGGTGCCGAATTATTTCGTGCTCCAAGCCTAGTGTCTAGAGCAGTTTTTTGTGTCTAGTGTATCTGCAAAATATACCTGTGCCTTCTACGTTGCTGACCCCTTTTTTCCTCTGATTACGTCCTTAGCCTCACGACTCGGAATTGTTTGCTGCGCTGATTGACAACCCGGTTTTGACCCTCTGCTTTCGCTTTTGTCTCCGACTCGCTTTCAAACTGCACGCCGGATTCAGCGCGCGCGGCAGCCTTCGCCTCTCCACACAGCCGCGCTCACACGGCCGCTGCGCCCTTTTCAACCTGCGCGTCGGATCGTGCACGCGCGCTGCATCTTTCATCTTTCCACACAGCCGCGCTCACACAGCCGCTGTTCTCTCTCAACCTGCGCGCCGGATTGTGCACGCGCGCTGCAGCCCTCATCTCCCCACACAGCCGTGCTCACTCTGCTGCTTCTCTGTGCCACTCATTCCTTAACCCCTGCCAAGCCACGACACTGCCCACTCCAGACAGCATCCCAAAGTACTGTATCCTTGGTTGAACTTCTTTTTTGGCTAACTCTTATATTTTTCATTAAAGTATAATATTGAACCCTATCTGTTGTGTCTGCTTCTGGGTCCGCCACGCCCGTCTCACACGGACCAGCCTTGACAGAATAATTCGGCCAAGATGGACCCAGCAGACTTGGGACAGCTCAGGACCGCCTTGGAGGTCCAGGGCACCCTCCTCGGCACACACCAGGGGGAGATTCAGCAGGTCAACCAAAACCTTAAGCTTATGGCAGATACCCTCACTGCACTAACCTCTCGGATCGAACAGCTTCAGGCTACATCACCTCCGCCGCCAGTTCAATCTCCACCACCGCCTATTCGAGAACCTCGCCTGCCACCACCTCAGTCCTACAGCGGAGAACCTGGCACCTGCCGATCTTTCCTTTCCCAATGCTCACTGTCTCTCGAGCTCCAAGCCTCAACATTCCCCACAGAACGTTCCAAGATAGCATATGTCATCACCCTCCTCTCTGGAAGGGCCCGTGAGTGGGGAACGGCGCTTTGGGACGCCGATGATCCCCGTTGCACCAATTATCAAGCGTTCACAAAGGAGATGAGAAGAGTCTTTGATCGCTCACTCTCAGGCCGAGAGGCGGCAGGGCAGATGTTGAGACTCCGCCAAGGAACACGTTCAGCATATGAATATGCCATTGAGTTCCGCACCCTGGCGGCTTCTTGTGGATGGAACGATTGTGCCATGTATGATGTGTTTTTTTCACGGACTGAGTGAGGCTGTCAAGGATGAGTTGGTCTCTCGGGAGCACCCTGAGAACCTAGATGGACTCATGGATCTAGCCGGCCGCATCGACGCACGCCTCCGAGCTAGGCGTCGTGAACACACACCACCCCTGGTGAGAGCAGGACCAATCACCCCCCCACGAACCACAAGTCCCCCTGCAGAACCTACGCAGATCGACCGGACCCGAATCTCGCCCGAGGAGCGCCAACGTCGGCGGGATAAGGAGGCCTGCTTCTACTGCGGCCAAGGAGGACATTTCCGTCTTAAGTGTCCGTTAAAAAGGTAGGCCCCCCAATGAAACTGGGAGTCTTGGAGGGCCGTTCACAAGAAAACCTCTCAGATAAACGTTCCTTACTACCCATCATGATCGTCTGGAATAACCAAGCCCAACCACTCAAGGCTCTCATTGACTCTGGATCCGACCAAAACCTGATCTGTGGCGTTACAGCAAGGGACCTGGGAATCCCTCGTCTGCCCCTAGACAAACCCCTGTCTGTCCAAGCCCTTGATGGAAGCACTCTACCTCCCATTACTCACTGCACACCCCTTGTCACCCTTAGAACCTCAGGTAACCACGTAGAGACCATATCCTTTTTCATCATGAAAAGCTCTCATGCTCCAGTCGTTCTTGGGAATCCATGGCTGGTCAGACACAATCCCAACATTGATTGGACCAAGAACACCATTCGCGATTGGAGTCCTGCCTGTCTGTCTTCATGCCTTCACTCTGCGAGAGCTCATTCACCACCCTCTGTTGTTAATGAGGAAGCTCCTGATCTGTCCAATGTCCCGCCCGAGTATAGCGACCTCCGGCTAGTTTTCAGTAAGTCACGTGCTCTCTCTCTGCCACCCCACAGACCCTACGACTGTTCCATCAATCTCCTCCCAGGCACTGTTCCCCCGAGAGGGCACTTATACTCCCTTTCGGCCCCCGAGAGGGAGGCTATGAACAAGTACATCACTGAGTCACTGGCAGCAGGGATCATCCGCCCTTCGTCCTCCCCAGCGGGGGCTGGTTTCTTTTTTGTGGCCAAGAAGGATAAGTCCCTTCGTCCCTGCATCGATTACAGGGGCCTAAATGCCATCACTATCAAGAACCGGTATCCCCTGCCTCTCATGTCTACAGCTTTTGAACTCTTGCAAGGAGCATGTGTTTTCACCAAGCTGGACTTACGCAACGCATACCATCTAGTGAGAATACAAGAGGGAGATGAGTGGAAGACCGCCTTTAATACCCCGACAGGCCACTATGAGTATCTGGTGGTCCCCTTCGGGCTGACCAATGCTCCTGCAGTGTTTCAAGCCCTGGTCAACGACGTCCTGAGAGACCTCCTGAACATCTCTGTCTTTGTCTATCTAGATGACATTTTAATCTTTTCTCGTTCCCTGAGGGAGCACAGGGTGCATGTGCGACAGGTCTTGCAAAGACTCCTTGAGAACAAGCTTTATGTCAAGGCGGAGAAATGTGAATTTCACAGAGACTCTGTGTCATTCCTGGGATTTATCTCCCCTTCCAGTTTACAAATGGAGCCATCTAAATTAACTGCCGTCACAGAATGGCCCACTCCTACCTCAAGACGGGACCTCCAACGATTCTTGGGATTTGCTAATTTTTACAGGCGCTTTGTCAGAAACTATAGTTCCGTAGCAGCCCCTCTCACTGCTCTAACCTCCACAAAGATCCCCTTCTCCTGGAGCAAACAGGCTGATAATGCGTTCAATGACCTGAAGCACAGGTTCACTTCTGCCCCCATACTAATCATCCCAGATCCTACCCTTCAGTTCGTGGTGGAGGTAGATGCCTCCGAATCAATGGTCGGAGCCATCTTGTCCCAAACATCCCCCAAGGACAGTAAGTTACACCCCTGCTCCTTCTTCTCCCGTCGCCTCTCCCCAGCAGAGAGGAACTATGACATAGGAGATCGAGAGCTATTGGCTATAAAGCTAGCACTGGAAGAGTGGAGACACTGGCTGGAGGGAACTGCTGCTCCGTTCTTAGTCTGGACTGACCATAAGAACCTGGAGTACCTCAGGTCAGCCAAGCGGCTCAATGCCCGTCAGGCCAGGTGGAGCCTGTTTTTCTCCCGTTTTAACTTCACACTCTCGTATCGCCCGGGCTCCAGAAATGGAAAACCTGACGCCCTGTCCCGGCAGTTCTCCACACCCCATGAACCAGTGCCGGCCGAGACGATCCTGCCCCCTCGTTGCCTTGTGGCGGCCGCTCTCATGGACATCGAAACGCAGGTGAAGAAGGCACTCAGTCGGGAACCAGGTCCAAGCAACGTTCCCCCCGGCCTTCTCTTTGTCCCAGCGTCGGTTCGATCTCAGGTGCTGGGATGGGGGCACAGCTCCCGAATTGCCTGTCACCCGGGGAGAGCCCGCACTCTTTCCCTCCTTCAGCAACGGTTCTGGTGGCCATCTATGAAGACCGATGTTGATGGGTTTGTGACAGCCTGTGACACTTGCGTCCGGAACAAGTCGACCAACAAACCTCCAGCTGGTTTCCTGAATCCTCTCCCAGCCCCTCACCGGCCTTGGTCTCATATCGCTCTGGATTTTGTTACCGGTCTCCCCAATTCTGATGGAAATACATGCATACTGTCCATAGTGGATCGCTTCTCCAAGTCTGCCCATTTCATCCCCTTGCCTAAGCTCCCATCAGCCAAGGAAACGGCTGAGTTGATGATCCTCCACGTCTTCCGTCTGCATGGTCTCCCTTCCGACATTGTCTCTGACCGCGGCCCCCAGTTATCCGCAGGGTTCTGGAGGGCATTTTGCAAGTTAATCGGAGCAACGCCCAGTCTATCCTCTGGTTATCACCCTCAGTCAAACGGGCAGACGGAGAGATTGAACCAGGAACTGGAAAAGACCCTAAGGTGCATGGCCTCACGTGATGCGACCACCTGGAGCAGGACACTCCCCTGGATCGAGTACGCACACAACTCTCTACCGACCTCTGCCACAGGTCTCTCTCCCTTCCAATGCTGCTTGGGCTATCAGCCACCACTGTTCCCATCCCAAGAGGAGGAGGTAAACATGCCGTCAGCCCTGTCTTTTGTACGCCGTTGCAAGAGAGTGTGGTCCCAGGCCAGAACCCGTCTTCTGCGCACCATCAGCACCTTTAAACGGCAAGCTGACCGGCGCCGCTCGGCAGCCCCCAGATACAGAGTGGGTCAGAGGGTGATGCTGTCTACCCGAGACATTCCCATCAAGACAATCTCCCACAAATTGTCCCCCAGATTTATCGGACCATTCCCGGTCACCAAGATAATTAACCCTGTTTCCGTTAGACTTTCCCTACCTCTCTCTATGCGCCGCATCAACCCGACGTTTCACGTGTCGCAACTCCGACGACTGGTCCCCAGCCCTCTATCCCAACCCCCCCGCCCTCCCCCTCCTCCTAAACTCATTGATGGTGGTGAGGTTTTTTCCGTGCGCAAGCTGCTAAGAGCTCGACGCCGAGGCAGAGACCTACAGTACCTCGTCGACTGGGATGGTTATGGGCCTGAAGAGAGGAGTTGGGTCCCCGCCAGGTTCATTGTCGACCCAAATCTAATCTCTGATTTCCACCGGCAACACCCAGAAGCACCAGCTAGGACGCCCGGTGGCGCCCATAGGAGGGGGGGTACTGTAACGCTACGCCAAGCCATGCCCTCTGCTCGAGCCAAGTCATGATCACCTGCACTCCTTCCCACATTCCTTTCCACGGCTTCCGTTTTGCCGCTTCATTCACAGGCATGAGCACACCTGCTCCATATTTCATTCATTAGTTTTCGCTCTATATAATTCGCCCAGGAACAACCGTCCGGTGCCGGATTATTTCGTGCTCCAAGCCTAGTGTCTAGAGCAGTTTTTTGTGTCTAGTGTTTCTGCAAAATATACCTGTGCCTTCTACGTTGCTGACCCCTTTTTCCTCTGATTACGTCCTTAGCCTCACGACTCGGAATTGTTTGCTGCGCTGATTGACAACCCGGTTTTGACCCTCTGCTTTCGCTTTTGTCTCCGACTCGCTTTCAAACTGCACGCCGGATTCAGCGCGCGCGGCAGCCTTCGCCTCTCCACACAGCCGCGCTCACATGGCCGCTGCGCCCTTTTCAACCTGCGCGTCGGATCGTGCACGCGCGCTGCATCTTTCATCTTTCCACACAGCCGCGCTCACACAGCCGTTGTTCTCTCTCAACCTGCGCGCCGGATTGTGCGCGCGCGCTGCAGCCCTCATCTCCCCACACAGCCGTGCTCACTCTGCTGCTTCTCTGTGCCACCCATTCCTTAACCCCTGTCTACAGCCCCTGCCAAGCCACGACACTGCCCACTCCAGACAGCATCCCAAAGTACTGTATCCTTGGTTGAACTTCTCTTTTGGCTAACTTTTATATTTTTCATTAAAGTATAATATTGAACCCTATCTGTTGTGTCTGCTTCTGGGTCCGCCACACCCGTCTCACACGGACCAT
>QNUK01001616.1:10940-18440 GCA_013621035.1 Clarias magur
TAAATGCAGGGAGTGTGACAGCCTGGTGGTGTTCCATGGAGCCGAGTGTGAGGAGGTACACATTGTCTTCATCATCATCATCATCACTACCATCATTTATATATTTGTATATTTAATTAAAGACCACTTTAGTTTAATTTAGTTTGTGTTATTGTACTTTTGTAAATGTTTATGAGGTTCAGAAGCTCTGTCCTAATTGGTGTGTGTGTGTGTGTGTGTGTGTGCGCGCGCACAGTGTTCTTTAGCGTGCCATAAGAAGTGTCTGGAGACCTTGGCGATTCAGTGTGGCCATAAGAAGCTGCAGGGCAGGCTGCACTTATTCGGCATCGATTTCTCTCAGGCAGCCAAGAACAGCGCAGACGGCGTTCCCTTCATCATCAGGAAGTGCACTTCAGAGATCGAGAGCCGCGCCCTTAACATCAAGGTACGCCCGGTCACCCCGCACAAGCGCTAATCACATATACGCTGACTGCTACGCAGTGTGTTTGCTAGCGTGCCCATGTAGCGCTGTGGGGTGGCGACGGTGCGTTTTACACACTCAGGGCTTCTTCCAAATTCAAATTCAAATTTTATTTGTCACATACACAGTCATACACAGTACGATATGCAGTGAAATGCTTATACGACCTTAAATATTTTTACAAATGGAACCTATAAAACAGATTCCATCAAAGTTACAAAAAAAAAAAAATGCTCTCTATGGTGCAGGAGTAAAAGTTCCTGAGCACCTTAGAGGGCAGTCTAAAGCCTCTCAGGCGTCTGAGGTGGTAGAGACGCTGTCGGGCCTTTTTCACCACGGTGTTGATGTGACAAGACCATGATAGGTCCTGTGTGATGTGAACACCGAGGTACTTGAAGCAGTCCACTCTCTCCACTGGGCTCTTCCGTGTGAATGTGTGCGCGTACACACTGGTTTTCCTAAACAGCTGATGGTGCGATGAAGAATGTAGTACGTCTTAATTCCAGCGCAGCCTGTTAATGTTTCAGTGCAGCGTTATGTCTAGCAGCACCGCCGCAGTCTCTCTGTGTTCATGTCAAGCATTAGCTAGCGGACTTGTTGTTCCAGATGTTACAGGTGTGTTAGTGCTCTGGGATCGCGCTGACGTTACAGCATTATCGCTGGGCTGATGAATTCTGATGCTAGGTTTAGCTCTTCAGTCAAAGTGCAGCGTTAGCGTTAGCGTCTGATGTTTAATCTCCTTTACTCTAACATTTAACAGCTTTAAATTACAGAACTCAAATTAGTTAACTAGTTAATTTAGTCAAATTACATAACTGAACAGTAGTGAACAGTGCCTTTTGGGATTTGGGTATGGGGTACTGGACCCGTTTGGAGGTCTGTGTTTGTCCCCTTTCTCACCCGATGCCCCCCCTCTCCCCTCCCCCCACTCCACATACTGGGCTTTATTCTGTGTGTTTCCAGGGAATTTATCGTTTAAATGGAGCGAAGTCTCGAGTGGAGAAACTCTGCCAGGCGTTTGAGAACGGAAAGGACCTGGTGGAGCTGTCTGACCTGTACCCACACGACATCAGCAACGTTCTCAAACTCTACCTGAGACAGGTAAACACAGCCTCCACACACACACACACACACAGTAAACCAGAACACGCCATGCCGGTCTCACTGTGTGTGTGTGTGTGTGTGTGTGTGTGTGTGTGTGTGTGCGCGTAGCTGCCTGAGCCGTTGATCCTGTACAGGTATTATAATGATATTATTGGGCTGGGTAAAGAAGCTCAGAGCATTAGAACAGACAACACACACTCGCCCAGCCTCGGCGTCGAGCTCAACCGAGTCGTCTTCAAAATACGAGACCTGCTGAGACGCCTTCCTCCTGCACACTACAGAACCCTGCACTTCCTCATCACTCACCTGCACAGGTAACACTGCCGCTGTAACGCGGGTGACACTGCCGCTGTTTAGATTTATCGCCCTGCAGGTCATAGAGACCTGGATATAGAGGAGCTGCTACTGTTACATTGTGTAACCCCACCCTTAAGCACAGAGAGCTTACAGCTGTGTGTGTGTGTGTGTGTGTGTGTGTGTGTGTGTGTGTCAGAGTGTCCGAGCATGCAGAGGAGAATAAGATGGACGCCAGGAACCTGGGCATCATCTTCGGGCCGACGCTGATCAAACCGCGGCAGCTGGACGCGGACGTGTCTCTCTCCTCGCTGGTGGACTACCCCTACCAGGCCCTGATGGTGGAGCTGCTCATTCAACACCACCGCAAGATCTTTGATGGACAGCTAAGCCCCGCCCCCACCACCAACCTGCCACTCAGCCACTGCTCACAGTCTCTCCTGGACCTCAAAGAGGTGAGAGGGTGTCATCATCATCCTCATCATCATCATCATCATCACACTGCATGCACACACTCAGACACACACTACAACACACTCCTCACAGCAAGACGGAGAGACAGATGAACAGACACTTATTATAGTAATAGGTAGGAGGTAGTTAATTAAACAAACATACAAATAAGTGTGTGTGTGTGTGTGTGTGTGTGTGTAGGAAAAACAGGTTAGAGATCAGAGCTGATTATTGTACTTCATTATATCATTCTGTATTAATCATCTGGTTTTTATGTTTTGACTGTGTGTGTGTGTGTGTGTGTGTGTGTGTGTGTGTGTGTGTGTGTGTGTAGAGCTCTAAATCCCATAAGAGATTCTCGTCTGTGCTGCCCTCCTCACACTCGGGGGATGAAGTGAGGGACACACACACAGCGAGTCGACATGAGGGGAGAGAGGACACAGCCGGTCAGTACACACACACACACACACACACACACACACACACACACACACACACACACACATTAAACATGCCACAGCTGTTTATTTCGTCAGTGTTACAGTGTGTGTGTATTTATTATGTACTTTTGAGTGTGTATTACATTTAAATTATGAACTTTAAAGTTATTGTTTCTGTGTGTGTGTGTGTGTGCAGCTGACAGACCAGACGGTGTTAATGGTGTCGGCTCGTCATTAGCTGTCACTCGCCCCAGTAGCACTTCAAACGCGCCACAGGTGAAGCTCCGCCCCCCACGCACCCACTACCTGTCCCGCCCCGTGAGTTTACCCATAGACCGCCTGCTCAGCGAACGCGCCACGACCGAGCGCGAGAACGTGGGCGGGGCCATCGCGGAGAGTCCGGAGGCGGAGAAAGCCGAGAGTCGTCCCTACCGCGGCCCCTTCGTCCACACGCACACACTGAGACGCACCTGGGACAAACAGTACCGCCATTACGACGTCACGCCTCGCACTGCCATGATCGTCGCCAACCTCCCTTCCTCAGGTGCAGTGGGTGGAGCCAAAACGGACGCAGCCAAACCCGACGGGTCCAAAACGCCCCCCACCGAAACCCCCCCGAGCGGCGTCTTCTCTCAGCACGCTTCCTACGCTGCCGCCGCCGCGCGTCCCTTCCGGCCTTTGAGACGAGACAGCGGCCAGAGCGATAAGGACGTCCCGATCGCGTTCAGAGCGCCGCGGATGCTCCAGCCGCCGGCCGGAACGTTCTACAGGCCTCCGCACGTCCACGTGAAAACGCCAGACACAGAGAAGAACGTTAACGTTTCCCCGACCACCACCGTGACGACGCTGTCCGTCACCATAGCGGCACCGCTAGCCACGATAAACGTGTGTCCAACCTCGGCTGCGCTGTCGGTCACGCCCACATCAACATCAACAGGAAGCGACACGCCTGGTAAACAGGAAGTGCTGGCGGAGTCCGAATCGGACGACGTGAGTGAGAATAAATCGGCGTATCAGAGACTGAAGGAGAGCCAGCGTTCACACAGAGAGGCACGCTTCGTATAAACACACACTCCTGACTGTTAACCTGGACACACACGCACATGCAGACACACACGCACACACACTTCACAACACAGTGCTGTTGTTTACATTCAGGTGTCCTGGTTTATAGACGTGTGTGTCTGGGATCAGATCGGTCGTATCTGAGTAAACTCCAGGTGGGAGGGGGGGTCTGTGGGGGAGGGGCGCAAAAAGTTTAACCGTCTAGACGAGTGGTAAAAGGGCGGGGTGGAGACGCAGCACCCCGGGGGTTTCAGGGCGGTTCCCGAACTCCCAGCACAGGTACAGACAACACACAGGTAATGGTCATGTGACCAATGATCGACCCTGGACACGCCCCCTACAACAAGCACTTTGAATAAAGATCAGAACAACAACAGTGTGTTTGTGTTAAAATGAGTTTTGTGTGTGTGTGCGTGTGTGTGTGTGTGTTAAAATGAGGTGTGTACATAGTGCACATGCAGTGTGTGTATGTTTACAGCCTGCACTGGTTCACCAGACTTGGTTTAAACTGGACTTCTGATGTGGCCGTGTGTAAAGCTCTTTTCCTTTTAGGCCACGCCCACTTTAGATTTAAATCCAGGACAGATTGTGTTATTCTGTTACACAGAGTGTCTGTAGCACACTCCCTCACACACTCGACCGTTTGCTCAGAACATTCTCTCTCTCTCACACACACACTTTTAACCTGTGTCTGAGCCACACCCCCTGAACTCCAGTGTGTGTCCCAAATGCCTCTGCCCTCACACACACACACACACACACACACACACACGAACAGAAAGTGTGTGAGTGATGCTGGTGAGTTGCTCTCTGATCAGCACCCTGAGATTTATTATTATTATTATATTTTTTTTATTACATTTTTATATATATATAAAATGAGAAATATGATACAAAATATTTTAACTGGAAATGTTTGTTACATGCAGGTGTGTGTCTGAGGTGTGTGTGTGTGTGTGTGTGTGTGTGTGTGTGTGTGTGTACAGTGAATGCCTGTGTACAGTTGGAGGAATGTGTAATTTTAATGTTCTGCAGATTTATTCCTGATGATGCACTTAATATGCCTGAATGTTTGCAAATGTAAAATATATCATGAGTATTTGCATAAAGTCACATGTGAGTTTATTATTGTCATCATTCTTGTGTTTTTCATGTGTTGTTACACTCCACTGAACACGATACACCTCCATACCCCTGACTGCTCTGTGCTTTATTATAAGCTTCACCACGATAATGCGGTGAGTCTTAGTGCACTACAGAATGCACATGAGACCCGGGAGTATCTGGAACGCAGCCCTGGGAAAGACCGGGCGAGACGAGAGTCTGAGTCTGATCTGTCTCTTTGAAATTGGATTCAGTCTGAATTGAAAGACGTTTGATTGAAGTGTGTGTCAGCGTTAACTCTGAACTCTAAAACATTTACCCGACTGGAAGACGTTTCAGAGTCTGTGCTGCAGATTAGATGAGATTAGGCAGTAAACCGGATTAGGGCTCACATGGTCACACTGAGCTGCTCCACTTCACACACAGCGCTCTGAACACTGCCGATTATTTACACACTGATACAGGAGCTGGACTCGTCTGCACTGAGGTAAGGAAGAAACCTGCTGCTTTATTAAACAACAAAACTCTGGCCATGAGGTCGATGTTACACAGACTTACAGAGTTATAAAGTTAGTCACAGAGAATCTTACACACAGTTACAGAGTGTTAGAGCGGTACAGTGTGTGTGTGTGTGTGTCAGTTATAGAGTGTCACTGCTACAGTGTTACACAGAGACACAGATGCTGTTGGTTACAGAGAGTTAAAAAGCATTATGGAGTCGGAGTGTTTCAGAGTGGTCATGTGTGTCATGTGTCTGGCCATGTGACTCTCAGGCATCCTGATGGCAGCAGATTCCAACTTTTTAAGATTTCCAGAGTTTTTGAGCAGTTAAGACCCCGAAAAGTCCAAAAGGGTGGAAAAAAATGATTAGGAAAACAAGAGGGTCCTGCGAACCTTATAGTGTTTGTGCCCTAAATAATAATCATAAAAGTCAAGTGTTTAATATACAGGAGTGATGAGTGAACCGTCAGTTAAATTATACATTAATAAAACACATCTGCTGAGATGTGTGCGTGTGTGTGTGTGTGTGTGTGTGTGTGTTTAGGTTCGTGACCCCTCCTGGGGGTATTTGGGGCAGAAATGGACACGTGCAGTCAGATCCGACTTCTGCTGTGGAAAAACTGGACGCTGCGTAAGAGACAGAAAGTACGACGATAGAGAGAGAAAACATTCCCGACTCATCATCATCACTTATAATAAACACTTACACTGAATTTAAATGTGTAACTTTCTTAAGAACATCAACACTTTCCTTTCTTTCTTGTCCAGCTTCAGATTGTGCAGCATTAAAACAGAACTCTGAGCTAGCATTAGCCGGTTAGCTAAGTTTAACTTACAGCACTGTTTAAGTTTAGCTAGCTAATGTCACGCTAAGCATCAACTGAGGATCAGGACTAGTGATGTCATAGTGTCAGGTTTTCATTTAAGCTCCGCCCACAGTCACTCTAACAAATTACAATAACGCGCGTGTGTGTGTGTGTGTGTAGATTCGGTTCTTGATGGAGATCCTGTGGCCCGCCCTCCTGATCGCTGGACTCGTGTGGCTCCGCAGAGCGAATCCTCTTTACCAACAACACGAGTGTGAGATTACACTCATCAGTAACACAGTTAACACACACACACACTCACACACACACTCATCAGTAACACAGTTAACACACACACACACTCACACACACACTCATCAGTAACACAGTTAACACTCACACACACACACACTCGCATTCGCATACACTCACACACAAACACTCACACACACACTCATCAGTAACACAGTTAACACACACACACTCGCATTCGCATACACTCACACACAAACACTCACACACACACTCATCAGTAACACAGTTAACACTCACACACACACACACTCGCATTCGCATACACTCACACACAAACACTCACACACACACTCATCATTAACACAGTTAACACACACACACACACTCGCATACACAAACACTCACACACACACACTCATCAGTAACACAGTTAACACTCACACACACACACACACTCGCACACACTCATCAGTAACACAGTTAACATTCACACACACTCACACACACACACACACAAACACTCACATACACTCACACACACACACACACACACACACTCGCACACACTCATCAGTAACACAGTTAACACTCACACACACACACTCACATACACTCACACACACACACACACACACTCTTTTTTCTGTTTCCTGTTCTGACTGCATGCTGAGATCAGAATACCGTTAGCATGAGCGTAACAAATCCTGTGACTATAATCAGACGTCTGTATTTTCAGGTCATTTCCCCAACAAGGCTCTGCCTTCAGCAGGACTTCTGCCGTGGATTCAGGGGATTTTCTGCAACGTTAACAATCCGTGCTTCCGACACGCCACGCCGGGAGAATCTCCAGGAATCGTGTCCAATTACAACAACTCCATGTACGTCTGATCACCGTCTGTCCGTCTCTTCCTGATGGCAAAAATGTCTCTTTAAATGTGACACGAAAAAACAAAAGAAAAATAAGAAATATATCACACGTGCATTTGTGCATTTAGATTAGGAAGTCAGATGTCCAGGA
>QNUK01001616.1:23440-25940 GCA_013621035.1 Clarias magur
CACACACACACACACATTATCATCATCATCATCATGTTTTCCCATTACTGATTAGTGATGTAAAGTGTGTGTGTGTGTGTGTGTAGGACACACTCAGGAACCCGACAGTGATGGATTTTCTGGACCGGCGTCTGGAGGAGACTCCCTTCAGCACCAAGCACATCCTCAACTTCCTCCATGGCGGTTGCTATAGAGACCGCTACGAGGACACGCCCGACTTCGACTGGAGGAACGTCTTTAATCTGACTGACCGACTTCTGCGCACCTTCATCCAGTACAGCCAGGTACAGCCATCAGTTACCATGGCAACCAGAGGGGTTGTGTGTTAGATACCTTAATGTTTATATTTGCGTGTGTGTGTGTATGTGTGTGTGTGCAGTGTATAAATCTGGATAAGTTTGTAGCCCATGTGGATGAGGATCAGATGAGCCATCAGGCCCTGCACCTGCTGCAGGAGAACAAGTTCTGGGCCGGGGTGGTGTTTCTGGGCGTGTACCCGTGGACCACGGAGGTGCCGAGACACGTCACCTATAAAATCCGCATGGACATTGACGCGGTCGAGCGAACCAACAAGATCAAAGACAGGTGACTTAAAACATTTTTAGTCCCAGGACGACCCTACAAGCTCCTCCCACTGTGGGTGAGACCAGGCAACTAATGAGCGTGTTCTGATTGAACCTTAGAGCCATGTGACCCAGGTGTGGAGTGTGATGTGGGAGTGAAACCCTCACTGCTACCTACATCCTCAGTTTAAATCCCAGCTGGGAATCGAGCAGGACTGAATGTCCACGTGTACACCTCCGCCCCCGTCCCCGCCCCCCGCCCCGCCCCACCCTGCCCCGCCCCCACCTCTGTGGTCAAATGTGTCAAGGATAAAAAAATTAATGGACTGTGTTGGATATTGTGATGTAAAGTCGCAGCATGAAGCAAATTCTGTCATCTTTCCTAGCAGATTTGTTGTTGTTGTTGTTGTTGTTGTTGTTGTTGTTGTTCAGTGTAAGGGTTTAACTATAAAAGCTTCCCATCTGCAGCGGGTACAGGACGACGCAGTTAGAAATACGCTGTGCTTGTGTGGGAGCGGTGCTGCCACTTTGTGGCCGAAGGCTGAACTGCAGAGTAACTGAACCAAAAGGGCCAAATCCAAATTGATGAGAATTTCCTCAGAAGCCCTCTGACCTGCAAACTTACAATAAATCACTAGTAGATAAAAGTGTGTGAGAGGTGCAGTCACGCTACAGAAACCCCAGAGAGAGCTGAGCGAGATCGGGAGCTATGAGCTATCGGCTGATTGAGTGAAACTAACTGGAGCTCCGCCCCTCTGTAGGTACTGGGACCCTGGGCCGAGGGCGGACCCCGTGGAGGACCTGCGTTATATATGGGGAGGATTTGCGTATCTGCAGGACATGATCGAGCACGGCGTCCTGAAGCTCCTGAGCGCTCCTCAGACGCCGCTCGGGGTTTACGTCCAGCAGATGCCATACCCCTGCTACGTAGACGACATGTACGACCTCCAGACTTTTATTACATTATTTTACTACAGACTGACTGAACACGAGGTCATGAAACAAAGTTCAAATAAAACAACATAGCATTTGAAAAGGGGAAAAAAAAGATCAAATTTAAAAGGTGTGTGTGTGTGTGTGTGTGTGTGTGTGTGTGTGTTCAGGTTCATGCTGACACTGAACCGCTGCTTCCCGATCTTCATGGTCCTGGCATGGGTCTACTCCGTGTCCATGATGGTGAAGAGCATCGTGCTGGAGAAGGAGCTCAGGCTGAAGGAGACACTGAAGGTCATGGGCGTGACCAACGGCGTCATCTGGTGCACGTGGTTCCTCGACAGTTTCCTGACGATGACCTTCAGCACGGCTCTGCTCACCTTCATCATCATGGTGAGAGAATAAAGCGTACCGCGGCTCAGACTAGCGCGCGCCGTATCGCTGCACCGGGTAGAAGCAGGATTAGGAGCATTAATCCGTTCTGTGGTTTCTCTCCAGACTGGAAAGGTGCTGAACTACAGCAATCCCATCATCCTCTTCTTCTTCCTGTTGACCTTCACCTTGGCCACTATCATGCTGTGTTTCCTGATGAGTGTGTTCTTTAACAAGGCTAATTTAGCAGCAGCGTGCAGCAGCATCGTCTACTTCACCCTCTACCTGCCCCACATCCTGTGTTTCGCCTGGCAGGACCGGATCACCTCCAGCACCAAGCTCGTCGCCGTCAGTCCTGCTTTACACACCATGATTAGCCCTTAGTCTGATTGGTCACAAGGTGTTGATTAATTATCTATAACAGCAGCTTTATGTTAATGTGCATGCTCTGATACATTATTGTTTCCATGGCAACAGTTCATGATGTTCTTTTATTTAAAAAAGTGTAAAAAAAAACCAAACTGTGGAGTAAACACCTGGGGGGTGCTGTTATAGGAAAATAATCAACAATAACTCCATTTCAATGTAACACACACACACACACACACTCCAGTATACTATTTCATTTTTTG
>QNUK01001616.1:33440-38918 GCA_013621035.1 Clarias magur
GCAGTGAGATTTAATTAGTCATAATTTGCTCGTTTCAGTAACGAGCGCCTGTCCCATTCCACCATGAGACACTTTATCTACACTCTGCTGAGAGACCCGGGTATGGGGACACGCTGCATGAAGGACCAGCCGCTAGAGTGAGACTCCTCACACCACACACACCTCTGTTAAAATCCCTCCGTCTCCGAGTCTATCGCTGAAATCAAACAAATAAATAGAAGACTCTGGTGTTGTTAGCATTGCTAGCGTGGTCTGGATGGGGATTATAAATGTCAGGAGTGTTTTAGACCAGCCAGGACAGAGGAGTTTTACTCTAAAGGATAAAGAACATGACAGATTCTTCTTTCAAACAGTGTTAGCTACGTTTGGCGTTATCTAGGTGAATATTTACGTGTGTGTGTGTGTGTGTGTGTGTGTGCAGGAACTTGCCATGTGGGAATGTTACGACAGATTGGGAAGTTCCACCTGTTTCTCCGGTGATTAGTAACATCTTACTGAGCCCTGAGTGGACGGAGCGGAACCCCTCCCCTTCCTGTCAGTGCAGCACCAATCAGAAGCTCACCATGCTCCCGGTCTGTCCAATCGGAGCAGGAGGACTGCCTCCACGCCAGGTACACTAACGGCTCTTCACTTCAAACAAAACCATCACAAGCTAAAATGAGATAAGGTTATAAAAGAATGTGTTGACCACGCCCCTCTGATCACCCCGCCCCTTTTACTGAACGTGAAGTAAAAGGTGAAAAGTGTCGATGTTTTACACTTTGGCTTTTCTAGCACATAACCTGCATGTCAGTACTGCACTATGTTAGCATTGCTAACGCTATTAGCATTGTTAGCATTGTTATGAGTGTGCTCACTGTTTGTGTCCAGAGGAAAGAAGCGACAGGAGACACTCTGCTCGACCTGACAGACAGAAACGTGTCTGATTACCTGGTGAAGACGTATCCCAGTCTCATCAAGACCAGGTGAGCGTCACCACGCCTACCAGTACTGCAGTGTCATGACATCACAACTCTGACACTAACCCGAGTGTGTGTGTGTGTGTGTGTGTGTGTGTGTGTGCTTCTTACACACAGCTTAAAGAGTAAATACTGGGTGAATGAGCAGAGGTAACGCGTCTCTTTCATCTCTTCCTCAGTCCTGTACGCCCCGAAGGTTTTTCCCAGTAATCGCACTGGTTTGTGTTCTCAGGTACGGCGGTCTGTCTGTCGGTGGCCAACTTCCTGTTGTGGATGTGGATCCTGTAACCATAAAGAACTTCCTGTACCAGCTCGGAAACATGATGAACATCACTGGGGTGGGTACCCCACAGAGGCACCCTACAGAGGCACCCTACAGACGCACACTACAGACGCACACTACAGACGCACACTACAGACGCACCCTACAGACGCACCCTACAGACGCACCCTACAGACGCACACTACAGACGCACACTACAGACGCACACTACAGACGCACACTACAGACGCACACTACAGACGCACACTACAGACGCACACTACAGACGCACCCTACAGACGCACACTACAGAGGCACACTACAGACGCACACTACAGACGCACACTACAGACGCACCCTACAGTCGCACCCTACAGACGCACCCTACAGACGCACCCTACAGAGGCACCCTACAGAGGCACCCTACAGAGGCACCCTACAGAGGCACCCTACAGAGGCACCCTACAGAGGCACCCTACAGACGCACCCTACAGACGCACACTACAGACGCACACTACAGACACACCCTACAGACGCACCCTACAGACGCACCCTACAGAGGCACCCTACAGACGCACCCTACAGACAGAGGCACCCTACAGACGCACCCTACAGACGCACCCTACAGACGCACCCTACAGACGCCCCCTACAGACGCCCCCTACAGAGACACACTACAGAGACACACTACATATATATCACCTAGATATCAAAATAGTTTATGTTAATGCTCTGTATATAAAAGTGTATCATTTCACACTGACCCCTCTGTAGGGTCCCTACTGCAGGCTCGCTGTAGAGGAAATTGGCCCGTTCCTGCACCACATGGAAAGCGAATTTAACGTGAAGGTAAACGTTTGTCAGAAATATGATTTGAAACTTGCAGTAATCTACTTTCTCCGTCCCTCCTTGTTCCCTTAGTTACGTGCCCTTGCTGTGTGTTCTGTGTGATGTCACAGGTGTGGTTTAATAATAAGGGGTGGCACGCCATGGTGGCCTTCATGAACGTAGCGAACAACGCCATCCTGCGCGCTAACCTGCCCTTTCACGCTGATCCGTCCAGGAGGAGCAGCTCTCTGACGTCACAATGTGGGTGTAACAGGCCACGCCCACAATGCATAGGCCACACCCAGACCATGTCAAGACCACACCCACTTCTCATCCACATTTAAATTAAGCGCAGTTAGTCAATTAAAGTCACAGATCACATTTCTTCAGAAATTACACACACCAGTTATTAAATGTGTGTTTCTACCCTTAAACACTGATTTTATATTTATATTTAATTTAAACACTGATTTTATATTTATATTTATTGTAAACACTGATTTTATGTTTATATTTAATTTAAACACTGATTTTATATTTGTACTTAATTTAAACACTGATTTTATATTTATTTCTAATTTAAACACTGATTTTATATTTATATTTATTGTAAACACGATTTTATATTTTATATTTAATTTAAACACTGATTTTTATATTCATATTTAATTTAAACACCGATTTTATATTTATATTTATTGTAAACACTGATTTTATATTTATATTTATTTTAAACACTGATTTTATATTCATATTTAATTTAAACACTGATTTTATATTTATATTTATTGTAAACACTGATTTTATATTTATATTTATTTTAAACACTGATTTTATATTTATTTTTATTTTAAACACTGATTTTATATTTATATTTAATTTAAACACTGATTTTATATTTTATATTTATTGCAAACACGATTTTATATTTATATTTAATTCAAACACTGATTTTATATTTATATTTATTGTAAAATACTGATTTTATATTTATATTTATTGTAAACATTGATTTTATATTTCTTTTATTTTTAAACACTGATTTTATATTTATATTTATTGTAAACACTGATTTTATATTTATATTTATTGTAAACACTGATTTTATATTTCTTTTTATTTTAAACACTGATTTTATATTTATATTTAATTTAAACACTGATTTTATATTTATATTTATTGTAAACACTGATTTTATATTTATATTTAATTTAAACACTGATTTTATATTTATATTTATTGTAAACACTGATTTTATTCTTTCAATATTCATAGTTTTCTGCATCTTTTTCTTTTGTCCTTGTTTTTTTAGTGATTTTTAGATTTTTTTGTTAGACCATGATTTCAGTTGTTTCAGTTGGTTCTCTGTGATGTGATCTCTGCTGTGTGTGTGTGTGTGTGTGTGTGTGTGTGTGTGTGTGTGTGTGTGTGTGTATTGAGCAGCTTGACCACGTCTGTGGACGCCGTGGTGGCCATTTGTGTGATCTTCGCCATGTCCTTCGTCCCGGCGAGTTTCGTCCTCTACCTCATCCAGGAGCGAGCGACGAAGGCCAAACACCTGCAGTTTGTTAGTGGGGTCAGTCCGCTCGTTTACTGGCTCACCAACTTCGTCTGGGACATGGTGAGGGCTTCATCCTCTTCTTCATCCTCACGTCTATATTACTGAGGTTCCAGACCCTTCTGAGGACGTGCAGGAGCTGAATCTTCTCTATCTGTGACTCTGTAGGTGAATTACTCCATCAGCACGGTCATGGTCGTCTCCATCTTCATCGCTTTCGATAAAAGGTGCTACACGTCCCCCAGCAACCTGCCGGCGCTCGTGACCCTGCTGAGCTTATACGGGTCAGCTCCATCCTCTCCTCCTCCTCCTCCTCCAACCTTTCTCCTTCTTCACACTCTTCAGTTTCTCATTATGTCCTTCTTTCCCCTTCTCTGTTAGCATCATCTTCATCTTTTCCTTCTTTTTTATCTTCTTTTTCTCAAACTTCTTGTGTTTCTTCTTGTCTGCAATATTTTACTTTTTTCTTCTTCTTCTTCTTCTTCTCTCACCATCTACATTAACTTGTTTCTCTTAAGTCCTATGGCTCCCAGGAAACTTAGGGCACGAGGCGGGGTACACCCTGGACAGGGTGCCAATACATTGCAGGACACACACACACACACACACACACACACACACACACACACACACATTCTTAATTTCCTTTTCTTTAAATACAGGACTTGCGCGTATTTACTGGAGTGTGTTGATAAGTTTGGCCTGGGCTTTGGGGGGTGTTGGTGGTTGCAGGTGGTCCGTGACGCCGATGATGTACCCCATGTCGTACGTGTTCAGTGTTCCCAGCACCGCGTACGTCTCCCTGTCCTGCATTAACCTGTTCATCGGCATTAACAGCAGCGCCATCACCTTCATCCTCGAGCTCTTCGAGAACAACAGGGTAAACGCCTCACTCGTATCTGTGTGTGTGTGTGTGTGTGTGTGTGTGTGTGTTTCGGTAACACTCCGTCCTAACACACACCGTCCCCTCTTCCAGTCCCTGCTCCTGTTTAATGAGGGATTGAAGAAGGTGCTGCTGATTTTCCCTCACTTCTGTTTGGGGCGGGGCCTGATCGACCTGGCCATGAACCAGGCGGTGACCGACGTCTACGCCCGATTCGGTGATGATGTAACCTCATCTTCTTTAGAATGGAGTTAATACACTTCAGTAAGGCTTGAGGTGAGTGTGATGTGTGATGTTTGTGTGTGAAGGGGAGGAGTTTGTTCTGGACCCGTTCAGGTGGGACTTTGTGGGGAAGTACGTGGTGTGTATGGCGCTGGAGGGCTTCGTCTACTTCAGCTTCACTCTCCTCATTCAGTACAGGTTCTTCCTGGATCACTGGTGAGTGAGAGTTCCACATGATTTACTTTATGCAGTGGGTATAGAGGAGACCCCGCCCCTCCCCCCCACCTCCCCCCCTAAAATAATCTTTGCAGCCTGAAATGAAGACAAACATCCAAGTGAAAGATACAGTAAAACACCGACATGTCAGAAAACCAGAATGACTGATATGGAAAAGGATCGTCGTCCTGGAAACGACTTGTCAAGCGAATCAGCTTCTCACTCGGACCTTCACACATCTGGACTTATAATATTTGCCCCCTTTTTTTTTGCAGAACTTATTTCTGTCACTCTTCATGTGTACAGCTTCATCCTGTATCCAGGGTCACGGCGCCTTTGGCAGGAGACTTGGGGCATGAGGCAGGGTACATGTGGTGCCAATCCATCACAGGGCAAACACACCTACACACTCATTCACACACTCTGGAAATGTGGGAACAACCGTTAACTTAATCTGCATGTGTTTGGACTGTGGGAGGAAACCAGAGGAAACCCACCAAACACGGGGAGAACATGCACACTCACACACACACACACACACACACACACA
>QNUK01001617.1:0-25956 GCA_013621035.1 Clarias magur
ACACACACATTTACTCTAGAGAGATTTTAAAATCTGTTGAAGTGGAAAGTGAAAAGGACACGAGGTCCAGCTTTACTTCACGTGTAGATGAGAAGTCGGGATTGGATTCTTGTATTCTGTATTCTGTCCCACTAGGCCACGCCCACAAGGCTCCACCCACAGTGCAGCTAATGAAAGTGCTCCTAAGTGAATCTAATCCTGTTTATTTAACATTTTCTTCCCGTTTTTACACTGTTACAGGGTCAAACATGAACATGAGTCTGATGTCCGATTCCCTGGTGATTTCACTCATCATTCTTTCTCACGTTATTTTTCCATTTCACCCCAAAAGAATGAGGTGGGAGGTAACTGAGTGCGTTCACTTGGTTGCTGTATTTATGTCAATATTTCGTCTATCTGTACTCTATTTGATTAGTTTTGGACACAAGAGGACACAGGTCATTGGCTTTATTAACCAACAGATAACTTCACAGCCCGGTGGTGGCGTGTCACTGTGATCGACTTTCCCTGGTTTGAATCCAAACCTCCATCTCTGGGCCTTTTTCAGTTACAGTGTCAAATAAATTAATCATTAAATAAATATCAACTAACATGAGTATAGACTGAACAAACACAAATGAACACACACAGCTGCTAAAAAGTGAGCGGGACTTACTTTTAGATTTATGGACGCTGATTCCGTACACCAGCAGCAAGTGCTTATGGGAAATCTGGCTCATGAAACTGGCTGCTTCGAAAAAAGACTAAAAGCAGAGATTTTATTGCAGATGATGGTCAGCCTGACCGTGCTGTGAGTTGTATTATTATTATTATTATTATTATTATTATTATTATTATCTGTTATTAATAATTACATTTAAAAAACTTGAAATAATTAAGTAAACATTGAACTGCATTTAAAACATTGCTAGTAACTTTGTGCTTCTGTTAGAGGCTAATTATCGGTTAGCGACTGAGTTAGCGCTGTAAGACACACCTCCCAGCTGTTTTTGTGATTTACATCCAGAACTTTGAGCAGAACCTCAGTGGTGTGAGTCTCCCCATCCCGCTGGTTGACTTTATAGCCTCTGTAGATGTGTGTGAACGAGCCCTGACCCAGACTTTCCTTCTGAAAAATTATAAATCATAAAAATGTGTAAGTAATAATAGCACAGTTTATTTATACTGGTTTCATTTTAGTTCTTATTGTACGTTTTGCACACTCAGTTGGTACAGTTTGTGTGTGTGTGTGTGTGTGTGTGTTCTCACCCAGGTTAAGTCCTCGTGTTTGATCATGTGGAACTGGATGTGACTGGGTCTGTGCCGGTGCTGAGTCGGGGAGCTCGGCGCCTCACACATGCTGCTGTTCCTGACGATGATCAGGTTCGAGAGCTCTGCACACAGGTACACTCAGTCACAATGAGTCCATCTGCTGTGTTCTACAAAGTATTGGCACCCCTTTACCCCAACTCTCAATAGAAAGCCGTCTGCATGAGAACATTAATGAACACGGTCTGTCTGCAGCACAGACTAGGGGACGTGTGTCTTTGTGTCCATATATGGAAATCTGGACCTGTCTAATTACATACATAAAAAGATTGTACGTCTGCCCATCTGATGGGCGTGTCAGTGGAACAGTGGGACACTGACACACCCATCAGTCTTACTGGCACATACATCTGTCCCACTGACACACCCATCAGACTTATTGACACACCCATCTGTCCCACTGACACACCCATCTGTCGCACTGACACAGCCATCAGACTTATTGACACACCCATCTGTCCCACTGACACACCCATCAAACTTATTGACACGCCCATCTGTCCCACTGACAAACCCATCAGACTTATTGACACACCCATCTGTCCCACTGACACACCCATCAGACTTATTGACACGCCCATCTGTCCCACTGACAAACCCATCAGACTTATTGACACGCCCATCTGTCCCACTGACACAGCCATCAGACTTATTGACACACCCATCTGTCCCACTGACACACCCATCTGTCCCACTGACACACCCATCAAACTTATTGACACGCCCATCTGTCCCACTGACACACCCATCTGTCCCACTGACACACCCATCAAACTTATTGACACGCCCATCTGTCCCACTGACAAACCCTCCATCACTGACTATTGATTGACACACCCATCTGTCCCACTGACACCCATCAGACTTATTGTCGACTCTATTGACACGCCCATCTGTCCCACTGACAAACCATCAGACTTATTACGCGCCACATCTGTCCCACTGACACAGCCATCAGACTTATTGTACACCCATCTGTCCCACTGACACACCCATCTGTCCCACTGACACACCCATCAGACTTATTGACACGCCCATCTGTCCCACTGACAAACCCATCAGACTTATTGACACGCCCATCTGTCCCACTGACAAACCCATCAGACTTATTGACACGCCCATCTGTCCCACTGACAAACCCATCAGACTTATTGACACACCCATCTGTCCCACTGACACACCCATCTGTCCCACTGACACAGCCATCAGACTTATTGACACACCCATCTGTCCCACTGACACACCCATCTGTCCCACTGACACACCAATCAAACTTATTGACACGCCCATCTGTCCCACTGACAAACCCATCAGACTTATTGACACACCCATCTGTCCCACTGACACACCCATCAGACTTATTGACACGCCCATCTGTCCCACTGACAAACCCATCAGACTTATTGACACGCCCATCTGTCCCACTGACACAGCCATCAGACTTATTGACACACCCATCTGTCCCACTGACACACCCATCTGTCCCACTGACACACCCATCAAACTTATTGACACGCCCATCTGTCCCACTGACAAACCCATCAGACTTATTGACACGCCCATCTGTCCCACTGACAAACCCATCAGACTTATTGACACACCCATCTGTCCCACTGACAAACCCATCAGACTTATTGACACGCCCATCTGTCCCACTGACAAACCCATCAGACTTATTGACACACCCATCTGTCCCACTGACACACCCATCTGTCCCACTGACACAGCCATCAGACTTATTGACACACCCATCTGTCCCACTGACACACCCATCTGTCCCACTGACACACCCATCAAACTTATTGACACGCCCATCTGTCCCACTGACAAACCCATCAGACTTATTGACACACCCATCTGTCCCACTGACACACCCATCAGACTTATTGACACGCCCATCTGTCCCACTGACAAACCCATCAGACTTATTGACACGCCCATCTGTCCCACTGACACACCCATCAGACTTATTGACACGCCCATCTGTCCCACTGACACACCCATCAGTCTCACTCACACATGCTCATCTGTTTCGTACCTTTAGCTTGTGGTGGACAGCACTTTCCCAGTTTGACAGGAATGTCAGACACAAAAAGTGTGTTTTCCTTGTAGAAGTCTGCCAGCCGTCTCAGACTGTCGAAAGAGCTGTGGATTCCTGCCAGTTGAAACTTGTCGTTCTTCTCGAGCAGACAGTCTTTATAGTCAGTACCAAGATTGTGTGTCTGTGTTACACAAACACACGACACATACACTTATGACTCAGAGACATGGGAAGACAATCTTACACATACTGCACATAACGTACTGTGTGGATGTTATGTAAATGAGCAACAATATTTGATATTTGTTAAAATACCAAGTCTGAAAGAGAATAGAAGATAGTGCTGAAGATGAGTTGGACTACAGAGTAAAAAAATTGCTTGTGTTGCTTATACTTAGATTTTTGTGTGATCTATACACAACACTTCTGCACATTCATAGAAAATAGATCAGTTTGTCACTCTCTAGTGTGAACACAGAGTAAACATAGAGTCTTACCTGTAAGCAGACCATGAGGAAGTACTTATCAAACTCCTTGGGGCTGCGTCGAAGAAGGAACGTACCGTTTTTAGCTCCAGCCTTTTTAAGCTTGTGCAATGCAAACTCTGACCTACAGGAAATAAAACATGGGCAAATCCACCATCGTTCTTATTGCAAAGATCTAACTATAGTTAAGAGGTTGAGCTGGTGAACATGTGACATACGTGATGGGGCCGTGGCAGTGACTGTCAATATCCTGCAGAAGACTCGGAGGAGCCACTTCAGAGCAGAAATAATGACTGGAGTCCGTGGTGAGTCTGAAGTAGTTGTCAATGAGTGAGACGAAGGACAAAGCCATAACTAGCGTCTCAAACTCCACTTCCTGTTTTTCAGAAAGTACACATGTACATCTTTTTACGGCACTTTCACGTCCGGGGGGTCAAAACATTTAGCCTACAACTACTTGTCTTATTTTTGCCTTGATTATTTTTAACTGTCACAAAGACACTTTTTGATAATTTAGCGTTAGCTGATCTTTATCAGACCCACATCCTCTATCAGAATGGCACTAACCTACAAGACCTGCTGGTGTATCAGAGGAGCGATCACCAGTGACTGAGTTCTACTCACCAAGCATCTGTCATCCTGTCTGGTCAGAGTCACCACACGTCCCTCACCAGGAAGCTGCTCCTGGCAAAGACGCTTCATGTTGATTTCTGTGATTTGTGAGAAGTCGCAAAAGGTCTGCCACTCCTAAGAATGATCAGAGAGGTTAAAGAATTTGTGAGGAGAAATCCTAATACTGTGTTAACTCAAACTACAATCAGGGCATTCACAGCCATCAGTAAAGGTTACAGGCTACAGGACCACGGGCATGCCAGAAAATGACTCAGAAATGTTACATGACATGCTTAGATTATATTAGCCAGCTAACCTTAACCATACAATGTGCTAAAGGTCAGATACAGGGGTGATGAAGGTCAGATACAGGGGTGATGAAGGTCAGATACAGGGGTGATGAAGGTCAGATACAGGTGTGGTAAAGGTCAGATACAGGTGTGGTAAAGGTCAGATACAGGGGTGATGAAGGTCAGATACAGGGGTGATGAAGGTCAGATACAGGGGTGATGAAGGTCAGATACAGGGGTGATAAAGTCAGATACAGGGGTGATGAAGGTCAGATACAGGGGTGGTGAAGGTCAGATACAGGGGTGATGAAGGTCAGATACAGGGGTGATGAATGTCAGATACAGGGGTGATGAAGGTCAGATACTGGGGTGATGAAGGTCAGATACAGGTGTGGTAAAGGTCAGGTACAGGGGTGATGAAGGTCAGATACAGGGGTGGGGTGATGAAGGTCAGATACAGGGGTGATGAAGGTCAGATACTGGGATGATGAAGGTCAGATACAGGGGTGGTAAAGGTCAGATACAGGGGTGATGAAGGTCAGATACTGGGGTGATGAAGGTCAGATACAGGTGTGGTAAAGGTCAGATACAGGGGTGATGAAGGTCAGATACAGGGGTGATGAAGGTCAGATACAGGGGTGATGAAGGTCAGATACAGGGATTGATGAAGGTCAGATACAGGTGTGGTAAAGGTCAGATACAGGGGTGATGAAGGTCAGATACAGGTGTGGTAAAGGTCAGATACAGGGGTGATGAAGGTCAGATACAGGGGTGGTAAAGGTCAGATACAGGTGTGGTAAAGGTCAGATACAGGTGTGATAAAGGTCAGATACAGGGGTGATGAAGGTCAGATACAGGGGTGATGAAGGTCAGATACTGGGGTGATGAAGGTCAGATACAGGTGTGGTAAATGTCAGATACAGGGGTGATGAAGGTCAGATACAGGGGTGATGAAGGTCAGATACAGGGGTGATGAAGGTCAGATACTGGGGTGATGAAGGTCAGATACAGGTGTGCTGAAGGTCAGATACAGGTGTGGTAAAGGTCAGATACAGGTGTGATAAAGGTCAGATACAGGTGTGATAAAGGTCAGATACAGGTGTGATAAAGGTCAGATACTGGGGTGATGAAGGTCAGATACTGGGGTGATGAAGGTCAGACACAGGTGTGATGAATGTCAGACACAGGGGTGATGAAGGTCAGATACAGGGGTGATGAAGGTCAGATACAGGTGTGATAAAGGTCAGATACAGGGGTGATGAAGGTCAGATACTGGGGTGATGAAGGTCAGATACTGGGGTGATGAAGGTCAGATACAGGTGTGGTAAAGGTCAGATACTGGAGTGATGAAGGTCAGATACAAGTGTGATGAAGGTCAGATACAGGGGTGATGAAGGTCAGATACAGGGGTGATGAATGTCAGATACAGACGTGATGAAGGTCAGATACTGGAGTGATGAAGGTCAGATACAGGTGTGGTAAAGGTCAGATACAGGGGTGATGAAGGTCAGATACAGGGGTGATGAAGGTCAGATACAGGGGTGATGAAGGTCAGATACAGGGGTGATGAAGGTCAGATACAGGTGTGGTAAAGGTCAGATACAGGGGTGATGAAGGTCAGATACAGGGGTGATGAAGGTCAGATACAGGGGTGGTGAAGGTCAGATACAGGGGTAATGAAGGTCAGATACAGGTGTGGTAAAGGTCAGATACAGGGGTGGTAAAGGTCAGATACAGGGGTGGTAAAGGTCAGATACAGGGGTGATGAATGTCAGATACAGGGGTGATGAAGGTCAGATACAGGGGTGATGAAGGTCAGATACAGGGGTGATGAAGGTCAGATACAGGGGTGATGAAGGTCAGATACAGGGGTGATGAAGGTCAGATACAGGGGTGATGAAGGTCAGATACAGGGGTGATGAAGGTCAGATACAGGGGTGATGAAGGTCAGATACAGGTGTGGTAAAGGTCAGATAAAGGGGTGATGAAGGTCAGATACAGGGGTGATGAAGGTCAGATACAGGTGTGGTAAAGGTCAGATACAGGGGTGATAAAAGTCAGATACAGGGGTGATGAAGGTCAGATACAGGGGTGGTGAAGGTCAGATACAGGGGTGATGAAGGTCAGATACAGGGGTGATGAATGTCAGATACAGGGGTGATGAAGGTCAGATACTGGGGTGATGAAGGTCAGATACAGGTGTGGTAAAGGTCAGGTACAGGGGTGATGAAGGTCAGATACAGGGGTGGTAAAGGTCAGATACAGGGGTGATGAAGGTCAGATACAGGGGTGATGAAGGTCAGATACTGTGAGAGTCAGATACAGGGGTGATAAAGGTCAGATACAGGGGTGATGAAGGTCAGACACTGGGGTGATGAAGGTCAGACACTGGGGTGATGAAGGTCAGACACAGGTGTGATGAATGTCAGACACAGGGGTGATGAAGGTCAGATACTGGGGTGATGAAGGTCAGATACAGGTGTGATAAAGGTCAGATACAGGGGTGATGAAGGTCAGATACTGGGGTGATGAAGGTCAGATACTGGGGTGATGAAGGTCAGATACAGGTGTGGTAAAGGTCAGATACTGGAGTGATGAAGGTCAGATACAAGTGTGATGAAGGTCAGATACAGGGGTGATGAAGGTCAGATACAGGGGTGATGAATGTCAGATACAGGCGTGATGAAGGTCAGATACTGGAGTGATGAAGGTCAGATACAGGTGTGGTAAAGGTCAGATACAGGGGTGATGAAGGTCAGATACAGGGGTGATGAAGGTCAGATACTGGGGTGATGAAGGTCAGATACAGGGGTGATGAAGGTCAGATACAGGGGTGGTAAAGGTCAGATACTGGGGTGATGAAGGTCAGATACAGGGGTGATGAAGGTCAGATACAGGGGTGATGAAGGTCAGATACTGGGGTGATGAAGGTCAGATACTGGGGTGATGAAGGTCAGATACAGGGGTGATGAAGGTCAGATACAGGGGTGGTGAAGGTCAGATACAGGGGTGATGAATGTCAGATACAGGGGTGATGAAGGTCAGATACTGGGGTGATGAAGGTCAGATACAGGGTGAATGAATGTCAGATAACAGGGGTGATGAATGGTCAGATACTGGGGTGGATGAAGGTCAGATACAGGGGTGATGAAGGTCAGATACAGGGGTGATAAAGGTCAGATACAGGGGTGATGAAGGTCAGATACTGGGGTGATGAAGGTCAGATACAGGGGTGATAAAGGTCAGATACAGGGGTGATGAATGTCAGATACAGGGGTGATAAAGGTCAGGGGTGATAAACGTCAGATGCAGGTGTGGCAAATGTCAGATACAGGTGTGATAAAGGTCAGATACAGGGGTGATGAAGGTCAGATACAGGGGTGATGAAGGTCAGATACAGGGGTGGTGAAGGTCAGATACAGGGGTGATGAATGTCAGATACTGGGGTGATGAAGGTCAGATACAGGTGTGGTAAAGGTCAGATACAGGGGTGATAAAGGTCAGATACACGGGTGATGAAGGTCAGATACAGGTGTGGTAAAGGTCAGATACAGTGGTGATGAAGGTCAGATACAGGGGTGATGAAGGTCAGATACAGGTGTGGTAAAGGTCAGATACAGGGGTGATGAAGGTCAGATACAGGGGTGATGAAGGTCAGATACAGGGGTGGTAAAGGTCAGATACAGGGGTGATGAAGGTCAGATACAGGGGTGATGAAGGTCAGATACTGGGGTGATGAAGGTCAGATACTGGGGTGATGAAGGTCAGATACAGGGGTGATGAAGGTCAGATACTGGGGTGGGTAAAAGCGTCAGATACAGGGGTGATGAAGGTCAGATTACAGGGGTGATGAAGGTCAGGATATGGGGTGATGAAGGTTCAGATACTTGGGTGATGAAGGTCAGATACAGGGTGTATGAAGGTCAGATACTGGTGGTGATGAAAGGTCAGATACAGGGGTGGTTTGAAGGTCAGTACAGGGGTGATGAATGTTCAGATTACAGGGTGATGAAGCGGTCAGATACTGGGGTTGATGAAGGTCAGATACTTGGGGTGATAGGGGTGATGAAGGTCAGATACAGGGGTGGTAAAGGTCAGATACAGGGGTGATGAAGGTCAGATACAGGGGTGGTAAAGGTCAGATACAGGGGTGATGAAGGTCAGATACAGGGGTGATGAAGGTCAGATACTGGGGTGATGAAGGTCAGATACAGGGGTGATGAAGGTCAGATACTGGGGTGATGAAGGTCAGATACTGGGGTGATGAAGGTCAGATACAGGGTTGATGAAGGTCAGATACAGGTGTGGTAAAGGTCAGATACAGGGGTGATGAAGGTCAGATACAGGGGTGATGAAGGTCAGATACAGGGGTGGTAAAGGTCAGATACAGGTGTGGTAAAGGTCAGATACAGGGGTGGTAAAGGTCAGATACAGGGGTGATGAAGGTCAGATACAGGGGTGATGAATGTCAGATACAGGGGTGATGAAGGTCAGATACAGGGGTGATGAAGGTCAGATACAGGTGTGGTAAAGGTCAGATACAGGGGTGATGAAGGTCAGATACAGGTGTGATAAAGGTCAGGGGTGATAAAGGTCAGATGCAGGTGTGGCAAATGTCAGATACAGGTGTGATAAAGGTCAGATACAGGGGTGATGAAGGTCAGATACAGGGGTGATGAAGGTCAGATACAGGGGTGATGAAGGTCAGATACAGGTGTGATAAAGGTCAGATACAGGGTTAATAAAGGTGTGGTAAAGGTGATGAAGGTCAGATACAGATACAGGTGTGGGAAACATTCGATGTACTTGTGGTAGAGATCAGATACACTTGTGGTAGAGATTAGATACAGTGGGGTAAAGATCAGATACACTTGTGGTAGAGATCAGATACAGTTGTGGTAAAGATTAGATACACTTGTGGTAAAGGTGAGATGAAGGTGCAGTAAACGTAAAACTGAGATACAGATGTGAGATACAGTTGTGGTAGCGGAGACATATAGGCGTGTTAAAAGGGAGATACAGGTGTGTTACCATTGAGGTCGGTGTTACCTGGCCATCGGAGGAACGTGTCTGGATCCCGCCCTCTCCAGAGACCCTCACAGTGGAGCAGGAGGTGTTGAAGCACTCAGAGCCATAGTTGGGCTCCACAGCGCTCAGCTCCATCAGATACTTGAGCTTCAGGCTTCGTTCTCCAGCTGAGCAGCGACCCAGTTTCTTTAGGAAGTGTTTCAGGTTCTTACGGATGTGGTAGCGTGCCAGACGGGGCATTTGCTGGATTTCTTGCCGGTGTGTCTCAGGCAGACACGACTTGTAGCTGTCAGATAAAAGCAGGTAACTTACTATAACTCTGTTTTAAGGAACGGTTCAATGAGAGCAGACTTCCAGATTAGCAGAGATCTGTGAGTACCTGATGGTCTTACACACTTCCTTCACACTGTGGTTCTTCTCCTTGGCCTGTCTCCAGAGATCCAGCACAGCCAAACCCAAACACTCCTGAATAGCACTTACAGGAGGACACACCCCTGCACAGCCTGAGACGAAATCACTGCGGGACTGGAAAGAAAGCAGAGTACAAGGTCAGGGTACAGGGTCAGGTACAAGGTCAGGGTACAGGGTCAGGGTACAAGGCCAGGGTCAGGTACAGGGTCAGGTACAGTGTCAGGGTACTGGGTCAGGGTACAGGGTCGGGGTCAGGAACAGGGTCAGGGTACAGGGTACAGGGTACAGGGTACTGGGTCAGGAAATGGGTCAGAGTACTGGGTCAGGGTACAAGGTACAGGGTCAGGGTACAGGGTACTCGGTCAGGGTACAGGGTACTGGGTCAGGGTACAGGGCACAGGGTACAGGGTACTGGGTCAGGAAATGGGTCAGATACAGGGTCAGGGTACCTGGTCAGAGTACTGGGTCAGGGTACAAGGTACAGGGTCAGGGTACTGGGTCAGGGTACAGGGTCGTGTAACAGCATGTCATCGAATGTTTTATTCCTCTCACACCACAGCAAGAAACCAACAGGTACAACATGTTCATTTATTCAAGATCAACACATCATATGTTCCACACATTTAAAGTTACGTGGGATAAATTAGTTCCTGCAATAGCAGCTATAATTAGTAATTTCCTGAACAGCCTCTTGTGTGTGTGTGTGTGTGTGTGTGTGTGTGTGTGTGTGTGTGTGTGTGTGTGTGTGTGTGTGTCACCTGAGCAAAGAGATAGTCAATGACACTGTAATCCAAAACAGCGCAGATTCTCTCTGAGTTCAGGTTGTAACGATATGTTGCTCTGGAACCCTGACCAAACCATCCTGAGAAGAAAAACCTTTAAATCCACACACACACACACACACACACACACACACACACACATCAAGTCCATAATTACACAGAGTAGCTTGTACTACAACAACATTCTGATTACATTATGCGGCCGGACGTCCCACGTCTCCCAGGAGTCTCCTGCATATTGATATCAGCATCCTGATGCCTCCGAATCATATCAAGAGACATGAGAGAGCGCGAGAGAGAGCACAAGTGCAGACTGACTCATCTCTCTGTGTGCATCCCTATTTTGTAAACTCATCACTTCTAATGGGCGGGGCTTTACATTCAATTCTTCCCTGTGAAGCGTTTAATCTGCCAGCAGTGAGTGGAATATTTGGCTCCATCTAATCACACCTAGTGCAGAGAGCCAGAGTCTGACAGAGAAGCTCACAGGAGCTGAGGTTCACTTCACACGTTACAGCAACTCCGGGTGTGTCGGCACTCAGGACGATGTACACTGATGTCACAGGGGGGTCAACCTCGACATGATCCTTTACAGGGTGGGATGTCTGTATGTGTGTATATATGTGTTTATGAGTGTGTGTGTGTGTGTGTGTGTGTGTGTGTGTGTGTGTGTGTGTGTGTGTGTACACTCACCGAACTCTGTAGTGCACAGTTACACTCTCGTCACTCTTAAAAATGTGTGTGGGCGGGTACCAGTACGACAGATCTTCTGACGCCAGAGCAAATAAACTGTTAAACACTGGGAGTATCCCTACACACACACACACACACACACACACACACACACACACACACACACACATTAGAGAAAACCAAGAAAGCAGTGCTAGTGAGCTCTAGACTCACATAGATAATGTAATTGTATGATGTCATCAATATGAAGCCAGTAAGCAATTTGGGTGAAATTTGTGTTTGCTAACTATTAAAGAATTAAAACAATCCTTGTCTGTGTGTGTGTGTGTGTGTGTGTGTGTGTGTGTGTGTGTGTTACCGCAGTTTTTAGCTGCAAGTACACAGATGCTCTCAGCAGTCACGTGTCCTGCAGGGATGGAGAGCGTGCTCTCGCTTTTCGACGTCGTGCTGTAGTACAAGTGCACGAGTATGAAGGAGTCGCAGCTCGACTTGTGACTCCCCGTGCGCTCGCACATCATCAGCGGTTTCGTTTCCTCCTCACTCGTGTCCATCGCCGCGTCTCCTGCAAACACACACACACACACACACACACACACACGCATTCATTTTTACAACTTTTAACACGTAGCTACGTTTTACTTGTGTAAAGAATATCAGGTTAACATTTGACACATTAAGTTATCATATGATGCTAATAACTCTGGACTGAGCGGCTGCTGAGGGAACGACTATGTACAGCTGCTGAACCACCCTGAGGACAGGAACGTCAAACGCCTTACAGCACACTCATCAAATGTAACACTCAGTACCAGCATCAATATCAATATAGTATCAGTACCAGCATCAGTCTTCAGATGTATTCTCATTTGCTCACGTGTGTCTCCTTGGTGTGTCCCTAGTCCAGAGGTGTGTCTCCTTGGTGTGTCCCTAGTCCAGATGTGTGTCTCCTTGGTGTGTCCCTAGTCCAGATGTGTGTCTCCTTGGTGTGTCCCTAGTCCAGATGTGTGTCTCCTTGGTGTGTCCCTAGTCCAGATGTGTGTCTAATTTGTGTCTCTCCCATTCAGATATGTATCTGTGATTTACAGTACTGTGCAAAAGTCTTAGGCGCCATAGGATCTGTAGTACAAATTTTGTTATATAAGTTTATTACGCCTGCATTATTATGTACAAGACCGTTCCCTGCAAAGATACACTACAATTAATGAATAAATAACATTACAGAAGAATATTTGCATGTCTGTAAAGAAAGCGACAGACCAGTGTTCAGATGGGAAAAAAAATCAATAATGTACGTAAACTCCTGGGTTTTGCATGAACATAGAAAGGAGCGAGTGTGACCGAGTTACCTAAAGAACTGATATTCTCCAGCATGCTCAGTAAAACCTAACAGCTGTTTTACTTACAGTAGAATACTGCACACATCTGTACTGAACACTACCGCTTATGTTCAAGCAAAGAGTTTCACACTAAATATAATATGCATATATGACATAATATGACATATGTAATATGTCACTTCCTTTACATGCATGCAAATATTCTTCTGTAATGTTATTTATTCATTAATTGTAGTGTATCTGTCACGGGCGTCACTAGAGAGAAAACACGTAGATCCAGTAGCAGAGAGAGGCAGCCACCTTAATCTGTTCATACCCACCTACCTGAACTGCTCTTTGCAATATTTACACAATATTCTATTTCACTTTGCGATTTGCACACAATATTTTTTGAACACAATGTAAATTGTTTACTTGCTGCTCTCTCCACTACCTCAACTCGTACCTTATTACTAAAAAGGTATTTCTTAACTGTAACGTGTTACGTTGTTGTGTTGTCATGTAGCTCTTCGTTCGTTTGCACATTAGCACGTGCACTTTGTTGTCTGCTGTCTTTGCTGTCTCTTTTTTGTATAGAAATTGATAGTTTTTTAGGTTAACTTAAAAATGTAAAAAATCTGCGTTGTTAAATTTATGTTGTGTTGTTAATTTCTGTCGTTGCATGTATGTAGCACGTCGGTCCTGGAGGAACGTTGTTCCGTTTCACTGTGTACTCAACTGTATATGGTTGAAATGACAATAAAAGCCGACTTGACTTGACTTGAACTTGACAAGTCTAATACAGCGGAACGGAGAGGGCTTGGGACGAAGAGTCAGTTGGGGGGGACGTTACTTGGACCTGGCTCGCGTTCGAGCGCACGTAGCACCAGGTTTTCTATTTCTAGGCGAGTATCAGCCACCAGACAATGTGGGGGAAGGATGGTTTCCTGAGGGGGGGAATCCATAGGGGGAGAGAACTGTCGGGAAAGGGCATCTGGCTTGGTGTTCTTAGAACCCGGGCGGTAAGGCAATGTAAAGTTGAACTGGGAAAAGAACAAGGACCATCGTGCCTGATGAGAATTAAGTTGCTTGGCTGACCCTAAGTACACCAAGTTTCTATGGTCGGTCCAGACCAAGAATGGATGTTCTGCCCCCTCTAGCCAGTGTCTCCATTCTTCAAGTGCAAACTTGATGGCCAATAGCTCTCGGTCTCCGATGCCATAATTGCATTCAGACAGCCAAAGTCGAAGAGAGAGGAAAGAACAGGGGTGAAGTTTATTATCCTTGAAGGACCTTTGGGAAAGAATGGCTCCAACACCTGTTTCCGATGCGTCCACTTCGACCACAAACTGGAGGGACGGGTCAGGGAAGGTGAGGATAGGGGCAGAGGTGAAACGACCTTTAGGTTCCATAAAAGCCTTGTCTGCCAGTGAATTCCATCGAAACTGCAATTTTGTGGATGTGAGAGCGGTGAGAGGTGCTGCAACAGTGCTATAGTTTCTAATGAAGCGTCTGTAACAGTTGGCGAAACCCAAAAAACGTTGAAGTTCCCGTCTTGAAGATTGTACCGGCCAACCTGTGACTGCCTTTACTTTAGCTGGGTCCATCTGAATACCTGATGGTGATATGACAAACCCAAGGAAGGAAGTAGAATCACGATGAAACTCTCATTTCTCAGCCTTGACATAGAGCTTGTTCTCCATGAGCCGGAGATGGGACCGGTGTTCCTTAAGTGTGCGGGAGAAGATCAAGATGTCATCGAGGTAGACAAATGCAAAAACGTTCAGTACGTCATTGATAAGAGTCTGGAAGACAGCTGGGGCATTGGTCAGCCCAAAGGGTACCACAAGGTATTCATAGTGGCCCGTAGGTGTATTGAACACAGTGTTCCATTCGTCTCCGTCTCGTATCCTCACTAGGTGATAGGCGTTCCTGAGATCCACCTTGGTGAACACCCGTGCATCCTGAAGTAACTCAAAGGCTGAAGACATGAGAGGGAGTGGTAATCTTAACGATAATCTCATTAAGCCCCCTATAATCGATACAGGGCCGTAGGGATTTGTCCTTCTTCTCCACAAAGAAAAACCCTGCGCCCGCTGGAGAGGAGGAAGGACGAATGATTCCTGCAGCAAGGGATTCCATAATGTATTGATCCATGGCCTCCCTCTCAGGGCGAGAGAGGGAGTATAGTCGTCCCTTGGGCGAGGTTGTACCTGGCAGAAGGTCAATGGCACAATCGCATGGGTGGTGGGGGGGTAGTGAGACTGCTCGAGATTTGCTAAAAACTTTCAGGACATCGTGAAAGTAGGGGAAAACTTTGTAGGGAACGGTCTTGTACATAATAATGCAGACATAATAAACTTATATAACAACATTTGTACTACAGATCCTATGGCGCCTACTGTAAGACTTTTGCGCACTTTTGTCTCACTGGTTTCTCTCCGGTTCATATGTGTCTCTATGATGTGTCCCTAGTTAAGAATGAGTATTTCATTAGTTTCTCCCTAGTCAAGACGTGTATCTCATTTTTGTCTCTCCCATTAAGATGTGTATCTGTGGTTTACTGTGTCTCTATAGTCCACACTCTTGTCCAGATGTGTGTCTCACTGTTGTCTCTTCAGTCCAGATATGTATCTGTGATGTGTCTCTGGTTCAAATGTGTCTCTATGGTGTCTTAATAGTCCAGATGGGTCAGATCTCATTGGTGTCTATTCCCGTCCAACATCAGTGCCTGACCTCATAAATGCTCTACAGAATGAACAAAGAAGAGTCCACAGGTACGCCGAAGAGGAGGAATCATTCTGATGGTATCTCACTTAATATGAGCATAAATTACAGCAGTAAACTGCCAACGTTGTCAACTGTGTTAATCGCAGGTGACAGGTAACATAGCTGACATTCCGGCCATTTTTGGACCCGGTTCTGGTTCACATTAGCCGTATACCTCGGACCGGGCGTCACAGGACAAGTTCACACGATCATGTTAATAACACAGCTGACGAGCAATTGATCTACTCCATGTGCACACACTAATATTCGTAAACTAGTAAAGAGAAGGAGGAATATGTCACACTGTCTTCAAATCCCCCTCCAAAAGGGAAGTCACCTGATGTTGGACATGTGACCTTTGAGCAAACCATTGATGATTTAGAGGGGATTTTCTAAAGGGGTAACACAGCTGACAGCGGTTTCTCGGACGCACAAAGACACACATGACATTTTAATGTACATGAAACAGCAAAATAGTTTTTAAATACCGTGCTCATATATTCTTTACAGCTAAACTTTATTGCAACATTTCTCTATATTTCTAACTTGTGAAATAATCTTATTTATCTTATTATATACGGAAACTTTCTTTTTGGAATTTGAGGTCTTCAGCAATTGTATGAGCATTTCACTTCATATCAAACTGTGTCTGACTGTCTATGTGACGAGTAAAATTTGAATTTGAAAAAATCTTCACTAAAGAAGAATATCAGTACCAAAACCAGCATCAGTATCTGTACCAAAACCAGTATCAGTACCAAAACCAGTATCTGTACCAAAACCAGTATCAGTATCTGTACCAAAACCAGTATCATTATCAGTATCAGTAACTGTACTAAAGCCAGTATCAGTACCAAAACCAGTATCAGTACCAGTATCAGTATCTGTACCAGTATCAGTATCTGTACCAAAACCAGTATTAGTACCAAAACCAGTATCAGTGCCAGTATCAGTATCTGTACCAGTATCAGTATCTGTACCAAAACCAGTATTAGTACCAAAACCAGTATCAGTACCAGTATCAGTATCTGTACCAGTATCAGTATCTGTACCAAAACCAGTATTAGTACCAAAACCAGTATCAGTGCCAGTATCAGTAGCTGTACCAAAACCAGTATCATTATCAGTATCAGTAACTGTACTAAAGCCAGTTTCTGTACCAAAACCAGTATCAGTACCAGTATCAGTATCTGTACCAAACCAGTATTAGTACCAAAACCAGTATCATACCAGTATCAGTATCTGTACCAAAGTTCTGTACCAAAACCAGTATCTGTACCAAAACCAGTATCAGTACTGTACCAAACCAGTATCAGTATCTGTACCAAAACCAGTATCAGTAGCTGTACCAAAACCAGTATCATTATCAGTATCAGTAACTGTACTAAAGCCAGTATCAGTACCAAAACCAGTATCAGTACCAGTATCAGTATCTGTACCAGTATCAGTATCTGTACCAAAACCAGTATTAGTACCAAAACCAGTATCAGTGCCAGTATCAGTATCTGTACCAAAACCAGTATCATTATCAGTATCAGTAACTGTACTAAAGCCAGTATCTGTACCAAAACCAGTATCAGTGCCAGTATCAGTATCTGTACCAAAACCAGTATTAGTACCAAAACCAGTATCAGTACCAGTATCAGTATCTGTACCAAAACCAGTATTAGTACCAAAACCAGTATCAGTACCAGTATCAGTATCTGTACCAGTATCAGTATCTGTACCAAAACCAGTATTAGTACCAAAACCAGTATCAGTGCCAGTATCAGTATCTGTACCAGTATCAGTATCTGTACCAAAACCAGTATTAGTACCAAAACCAGTATCAGTACCAGTATCAGTATCTGTACCAGTATCAGTATCTGTACCAAAACCAGTATTAGTACCAAAACCAGTATCAGTAGCTGTACCAAAACCAGTATCATTATCAGTATCAGTAACTGTACTAAAGCCAGTATCTGTACCAAAACCAGTATCAGTACCAGTATCAGTATCTGTACCAAAACCAGTATTAGTACCAAAACCAGTATCAGTACCAGTATCAGTATCTGTACCAGTATCAGTATCTGTACCAAAACCAGTATCTGTACCAAAACCAGTATCAGTAGCTGTACCAAAACCAGTATCATTATCAGTATCTGTACCAAAACCAGTATCAGTAGCTGTACCAAAACCAGTATCATTATCAGTATCAGTAACTGTACTAAAGCCAGTATCAGTACCAAAACCAGTATCAGTACCAGTATCAGTATCTGTACCAAAACCAGTATCAGTAGGAGTATATGTGCTAAAACCAGTATCAGAACCAGTATCAGTACCAGTATCAGAACCAGTATCAGTATATGTGCTAAAACCAGTATCAGTAGCAGTCCGGTTCACACTAATGTTATTATTAGTTTCATATAATTGTATTATATCAGGTGAGTAATGAAAGGTTGGTGCTGTGACTCCTCCCACCTGTGAGTAATCTAACAGTGTTAGTGACACACGGGAACATCAGGGCTGACAACATGTAAAATAGTCACACAGGCTGCGAGTGTGTATAGAAGCTCTAATTTGAGATACTCTCACACACACACACACACACACACACACAGTGTGGAGATGAGCGTGATACGGTGTATTGTAGAGAGACAGGAGAGCTCATGCACTCAGCCTGTGGTTTATAACCTCAGTGTTTCTGTGTCAGAGTTTAAACTCATCTGCTCTGCTCATTACGCTTTCATTTAGTTTTAGTTACTGTACAGTTACTGTGTCGGACTTGTGGTGTGTGTGTGTGTGTGTGTGTGTGTGTGTGTGTGTGCGTGTGTTACTGCTCTGGGCTCTTTGTGGAATTTCTGTGGGATTGAAGCGGGTGTTTCCCCTCACAATGAGTCTAACAAAACAGTTTGGTTTCAAGATAGAGCTGATGTGTCGTAGTAACGAGTGTATTCATTTCAGTCCGTGTCATTTCTGCTCTTTCGAGATAAGATAAGGCCTCTATTTATACCATGATGTCATCAATCACTCAGTACAAACACTGAATGATACATACTGTAGATATATAATGTAAGTAATGTACACGTATGTTATGTATAGTGATGGCACTGCATAAGCAGCAAAACATTCATTTGAGGTTAGATAATAAATACATTCTAAGCAAATAATAAAGCTTTTACTAGTTTGGTATTATTAACAATTTAATAATCATGAATTATTGTATAAATATTAGAATAATTTTTTATATAATAGATTAATACTTAAAAAATACTTATAAAATGTTTAAATCGCCCTGTCAAACCTGTGCAGGTTGGTTTAACATGTGAAAGTAAAATATAATAAAAACTATTTACAATAACCTGATTGCAAAAGTATGTGCACCCTTTGGTAACCAGCCTGGTGATGGAGTGAAGCAGACGTTCAGACTGGTGTTCAGCAGTAATGATCACACGGCTCTCATAAGCGACATGATTCTGATCAACCCCAGTTAAAGATCAGCTGTTTCCCTGCCAACTCCTTCACATCTTCTCGGTTTGATTTGTCTGCTGAAGCTGAAAGACGTACAGTGCGTGTACAGATCTCACTATGGAAAGGCATGGATGATTAGAGTTCCCGAAACATGAGACTGAGGGACTTTCAGCCAAAGTAATGCAACTGCAAGATCATCTGGAGCGCACGGCTCACTTGCTGCATGTGACAACAATCTCTCTTATTCTTCACCTGCCTGGGTGATGGGGTGAGCGGATGGGGGTGGGGGTGCTCGACCGAAGACCTCAGTAAACGAAAATATTTGACCCATGTCGCTGGATGTGTTGTGGTCTGCTGAGCATCTTTTTGGACCGAAATCTAAAACAAGAAGCTTGTCACTCAGAGAAGACCAGAGCCAGGGTGAAGCACGGTGGTGGCGGCATCAGGCTACGGTTCTGTTTCTCTTCTCTGGTCAGGATAGAGGGAACCATGGAGAGCTCCGAACACACATCTGTTTCAGCTCAGAACCTGCAGGACTGTTAGACAGCTGAGAGGAAGAAACGTTTCACCGTCCAGCTCAGTAACAAGCAACAACACAAACCCCTGTCTATGAGCGAATGACTTCAGGAGAAGAAGATCAAGGTTTTGTCAATCAGATCTGACCTGCAGGGGGCGCTGTGCAGCAAATCTGCTTTCAGACCAACGCAAAAGCATGCAGTGCGCAGGTATTACTGTAGGTGCGCTGTGAAAGTTTATCATCAGATATAAAATATTTCAAGATTTCATTCTGTTAAAGGCCTTTGTGTGATTTAAGGGCAATAAAGAGCAAAGATGGAAAAGAAGAAATTTGTATTTAACAGAAGATCACTTTAAGGACCAGAATAAATATTTACTGTTAAACTCGAAACAGAATATTTTGTATATTTCCTCAATAATTTACAATTTGACTGAAAACAAAAAGGTCCTCTCTGACATTTACACGGAATTGTGTTTAAAAAAGTTTAGAATTCCATTTATTGAAATAACTAGGGAACGCTTTATTACAGTAGACATTCAATAAACAGTAAAAATGTTGCGAACTTTTAACTTTTATCTTAAAATTTTAATTTAATGTTTGTTTGTTGTTGTTGTTGTTGTTTTTTGAAGAAACCTGCATGTCTATTATAACTCAAATAAAACGATTTATTCTGATGTTACGATCATTAGATTATAACATCATATTAATACAGTCGCTACATCGGTCTCATTATTTCACTAACAACACTCATGATATCTCATGATAAAATATCAGCTGAATAAATCTGACTGGATGAAGCAGCACGGGGTGAAAGTGCTGTTCTTAAAGCCAAACTTCAGTAACGTCTAGTATTGAAACTTCTTCAATAATAAATAAAAGACATTTGGACTAACGAGCTTCATGTAAAGACACAGTGATATGGAACATGAAGCATATGGGACTTGACCTCCTGAGTTCGTTTATGAAGGCGTCTACGCGGCGTAGGAGTGTGTCGGACTCTTCAGCTGCTCTTTAATGAAGTTAATTAGTAACGTTACAATATCACTTACACAATGCAAACTCTCAGCTGTTTGTTGTAATTCTTTGCTAGCATGGTGAAAATTATGCTATTTAATTATATATTATAAGTAAATACTTTTTCAAGCTACTGACATTATTTTGTTATTGTTGGTTGTATAGCAGTACTTAACATATTTAAGTAATATTTCTAATAATATGGATATGTAATGCAATGCAACATGTACTGTACTATAATGGAACCTGATGTATTTTAGTATTTCAACATTTGCAGCTTTTCTTCAGAAGAACAAAATGAATTTGGTTTGAATTTTACATCATGTGATGAGTAGTTTATGTACCGTATGTACAGTATGTGTATATAGAACACGTCTCTCTTTCCCTTTTAATTTAACAAATTTAGTTTATCTATCTGAAAGGATTATAAAGTAGATATAATGCAATGTTAGCAAAATAAAATAAAATTTTAAATCTTAATATATCCATCATAGTACATCAGCTGTATTATAAATGTATATATTGAGATGTAATTATGTTGATCAAGTCTGCCAAATTTACCCTGACATGATTTTAATGTCTTATGTTTTATTATTTGATGTTTACAGGAATGTTTATAATATACAGAATGTTGTGTGTAACAAAGTAAACAAATAATAATGAAGAAATCAACAGGACAAAAGTAATTATTGAAACATTCTGTTTCCATGAAAACATTGCCATTCGTTTCTCCTTGATGTTTTTATTTATTGGCACCCCACGAAAATGTCTTCAGGAACAGGAAGTAGAGCAAAGAACCCTGAAGAGCACTCGCCGTGTTTCAGACACAAAGTTATTTTCTTTTTAAAAAACAGTCTGAGGAGAATGGAGCTGAGGATATAACTGTAATCCAGTGAAGAATTAAATATGTATATGAATAATCTGATCTCTTTTACTGTTTACTGTTTACAGACGTGTCAACCATCATATATCAACAATCCAGATGTTTATAGTCACAATATGAAGGTGAAGTCTAAGTGTAGTATATTTATTAAAGACAAGATACGTTACATGAAACGTATATAATATATATATATATATATATATATATATATATATATATATATATATACACACACACACACACACACACACACACACACACACACACACACACACACACACGGCACTGTGACACGACATGAATGTTAACATTAAATATCATCACACACATATAGAGATGTTCTAATGTCGAAGTAACGGATATAAAATCCAGTTGTTTACCTTCTATGATGATGATGATGATGTTTGTTGTCACTTTTCAGGCCGATGAAAACGCATGTTGTGTACGTGTCTGTCTCCGTGCGTGTGCATGTGTGTGTTCTTCTTCCTGAGTGCAGTGTGTGTGTGTGTGTGTGTGTGTGTGTGTGTGTGTGTGACATTACATCGATTTCCTGTACCATAACCACACACACAGACGTTTCTCGTCATCTCCATTCGCTTTCATTTTTCTGCCATTCCTCTTCACGTAGTCTCGTTTGTAACTCTACAGTTGAGGAAAACTGAAGTATCGCTTCCTCTTTCTCACAAAAACTCACAGCTTAATACAAGCTGCCTGAAATAAGGGAAATATTATTTTAGCTACAAACTAATACAACAATGAACAGATACATCAGCTGTGTCGAAAGCGCACACCAGTGGCACGAAATATTCTCTCAAAAACAGCTGTTATGGCATTGCATCCAATTTAATATTTATTTTCAAGCTAATGTGTCTATTTCTACCTGCACCTTTTACTCCTGATTGGTGTGTTAAATAGCCAAGCGTCACTACATTACTGCTGGAGGTTATGAATCTGTAATAAAGTAAATATGTGTCAGACATAAGCATTTGATCTATCATCTGCTGTATAATGATGTAACTGAGGGTGTGTGCTGTATGTAGTGCATCACACTGCACAAAGTCAAAACCACTCCGTTGATTAACACTAATGAGTGACATCACTTACAGAACTTTGGAAATCTGATGTCTGTTTCAGGTTTGCGGTTATTTGATGCTTTAAGAACCTGTCGCTCTGTGTTTGTTATTTTATATAGATGTGTTCTCTCACACCTCACCGAGACCAGGATAACGACGTTTAAAATGTTAATAGCCACGATTAGCATCTTTATTATCATCTATAATGTCAGACACAGACTCTCGATGCTGATTGGTCCTTTTCTCAGCAATAAATCCTCATATAATAATGTCATAAAATCATTTCCATCAGAATTAAGGACATGGAGTATTATTTTTTTACATAATAATATAATATCATAATATTCTAATAACGTTATTAATAATATTAATAGAAGAATATAATAAGTTTACTGTAAATAATCACCTGATTAATTCTAAAGACATGTTTGCACGCGTACTACACTGTATGGATAAAGGTATTTGACGTGTTAATTATTGAATTCAGGTGTTTCAATCGGGTCCCGTATTCAGTCTTAAGGCTTCAGCAAACCCAGACATCTTGTACAACGCTCTGCTTTTATTAACTTTGTGTCCACAGTTTGGTGAAGACACTTTTCTTTTCGGTGTGGAAGAACTCGAGCGGCCCGAGCACAGAACCCTGACCTCAACCCCATCGAGCACCATCAGGATGAACCGGATCGGAGATCGTGAGCCGGACCTCCTCGTCCAACATCCGTGTCTGACCTCAGAATGAATGGACACGAATTCCCACGGAAACACTCCAACATCTGCTTGTCTTCCAACAAGAGTGAAAGCTGTTATTAAACTCCATTATTGTGTGTGTGTGTGTGTGTGTGTGTGTGTGTGTGTGTGTGTGTGTGTGTGTGTGTGTGTGTGCATGTGTTAGGGACCGACTCCATACTGAAGTGTGTGTATTTGGATACAATGTCAGTGCAGGTTTGACCAAATACTTTTGTCCATATAGTGTGTGTGTGTGTGTGTGTGTGTGTGTGTGTGTGTGTGTGTGTGTGTGGTTTCTGGTCTTCAATCTCTCGTTTCCATCGCGGGAGGAAAACAAAGTAAGGCTGTATAAAGTTTAAAGCTGAGAAACACTGCTGTGTGAAACTGGTGTGTAAACTGGTGTGTAAACTGGTGTGTAATTTCTACACTCTAAGGCCTTTAAAGCTGCCTGAGGAGACGAGATGCTGCGTTTAACCAGGGCCCAGGATCAGTTTATCAGAAACAACAACACAGTGAAAACAGCTCAACTCACAGGAGCTTATTTAATAAGCAGATTATCATAAGACAGGATTGATCCAAATCACAGTACCAGTACCATAACCAGTGTCAGTACCATACCAGTACCAAAATCAGTACCTGACCTACTATTAGGATCAGAACCAGTACCAGTACCTGAGTCAGTATCATTATTAGCATTAGCATCACCATCACATCCTGTACCAGTACTGTACGAAACAGTGTTTAATAGGTCTCAGTGTCACAAAAAAGGTACAGAAATGAGAATTATTGAGAGAAATCAGACACACACACACACACACACAGTCACGGCTGTCTATTCTGTTCATTAATTCTCTGCATGGCCTGGAGCACCACACACTCAGGGTTTAACACACACACACACACACACACACACACACACACAGCGTGTTTACATTCCGCTTCAGCGTTTTATCGTTTAATCCCTCCGTCCTTTATGATCTGTAAATGAGTCCACGTGTGTGTTGATGAGACAGGCAGGTGTGGTGCAGGTGTGTGAAAGGTGTATTAGACATGTGTTGAGTGAAGCGCGATTGAACAGAGATATGAACATCAACATTCAGGGTTCCGGCGGAATGTACGGAATGTCAGTGACACATCAAAGAGAGAGAGAGAGAGAGAGAGAGAGAGAGAGAGAGAGAGAGATCAAACCAAATCAACAGAGCGAAGAATTATTTATTCCACTGCGGTGGTGAAGTTGCATCTGTAAATATAAAATCCACACATGATCATGAGGACACACGTCTGCTTCGGAATCCACGACCTAGACAGATCCGGAACATTCCTCACAGAACAGATACAGCTTTTCCCTCTTCATCAGTGTCTTTGTCAGGGTTCAGATGGATGACGGGGGGATTAATGACCATCGATTCATCCTGCAGAGGAGAAAGAACAGCGTGAGTCAGGAGAACCTGACGTTCTTCATCACATCTACTCATCAGTATGATGAAGGTTTACACAGTGTCACCGTTCCGTTAAATTCCACTTAAAGCATTGGATCATAATTCAACACATAGGATCAACTGTCACTCCGTCTGACGATCCGATCACGCAGGGAGCTTACGAGGTTGTTTACATGCGTACAGTTACAGAATTGAGGAATTCACTCATGTGACTGAAACTGAATCGTTCAAGGAGTCACTTACACAAACACACACAAACACACAGGTCAGTGAGCTGCAGAATGAACTGTGGATTTATATTCATTCATTTATAACTGAATCAATGAGTCATTTACAAACTTGACTGATTCACCAGAGGAGTCATTTATAAAAGACATTGAGCTACAGTTATCAATTGATTCCACTGGAAGTTTCTAAAAACACAGATCTCTGTGCCGATGTCAATCTGAGTCCGAGGCAGATGTGTGTTTGAATTTGTGTTTGGAGGTTCTGCAGCAGCTCTTTTTGCTCTGATGAAGTCCGATCTTACCGTGTCTGATCTTACAGTGTCTGATCTTACCGTGTCCAATCTTACCGTGTCTGATCTTACCGTGTCTGATCTTACAGTGTCCGGTCTGACCGTGTTTGATCTTACCGTGTCTGATCTTACCGTGTCTGATCTTACAGTGTCTGATCTTACAGTGTCCGGTCTGACCGTGTTTGATCTTACCGTGTCTGATCTTACCGTGTCTGATCTTACAGTGTCTGATCTTACAGTGTCCGATCTGACCGTGTTTGATCTTACCGTGTCTGATCTTACCGTGTCTGATCTTACAGTGTCTGATCTTACAGTGTCCGATCTGACCGTGTTTGATCTTACCGTGTCTGATCTTACCGTGTCTGATCTTACAGTGTCTGATCTTACAGTGTCCGATCTGACCGTGTTTGATCTTACCGTGTCTGATCTTACCGTGTTTGATCTTACCGTGTCTGATCTTACAGTGTCCGATCTGACCGTGTCTGATCTTACCGTGTCCGATCTGACCGTGTTTGATCTTACCGTGTCCGATCTGACCGTGTTTGATCTTACCGTGTCCGATCTGACCGGTCTTGATCCTTACGTGTCCGATCTGACCGTGTTTG
>QNUK01001617.1:27583-37583 GCA_013621035.1 Clarias magur
ACCGTGTCTGATCTTACAGTGTCCGATCTGACCGTGTTTGATCTTACCGTGTTTGATCTTACCGTGTCTGATCTTACAGTGTCCGATCTTACCGTGTCTGATCTTACCGTGTCCGATCTGACCGTGTTTGATCTTACCGTGTCTGATCTTACAGTGTCCGATCTGACCGTGTCTGATCTTACCGTGTCTGATCTTACAGTGTCCGATCTGACCGTGTTTGATCTTACAGTGTCCGATCTGACCGTGTTTGATCTTACCGTGTTTGATCTTACCGTGTTTGATCTTACAGTGTCCGATCTTACCGTGTCTGATCTTACAGTGTCCGATCTGACCGTGTTTGATCTTACCGTGTTTGATCTTACCGTGTCTGATCTTACAGTGTCCGATCTTACCGTGTCTGATCTTACAGTGTCTGATCTTACCGTGCCTTCCTGAGGATTCTCACGCTGAGGTTTCAGATCCCACCACAGCAGACCAGGCAGGATCGAGCCTCTCTCTGTCGGTCCTAAAAACAATAACAGAAACATCTGATTGAGGCTGGAGGAATGATGAGCTGGGGTGGAGTGGCATCATATGTTACAGAGCCTACAGATCACCATGAGGTCACTGTGGGTGTCACCACACTGAAACCATAAATCGGGTTGTGGATGTTCTTCCTTGGTGATCCTGCAATTTCTAAAAGAACAATAACTGCAGTTTGAAATGATCGATTTAAAGTTAAAGCTACTACTGGATGTTTTTACTTTAAACTGTAGAAGTTGTACAGTTACACAAGAGAATGCACTATCTGGACTAGAAGAACTAGGCTGGTTCTTCTCTAGAAGAGAACTTGCTCAGACTTGCTCAGTGGTCATTTATACATTTCGAGCTCCAAATTTATATCTGTATTATATTTCAGTCAAGTTGATGTTTATTGTTAAACACATAATAGAAATAAATATGAATTTAATTAAAATGTCTAGCATTCTAAATTGGGCGTGGCAGTCTCACCTGTCAGGTAGCTGACCACTGATCCCACTAGCACAGATGCTCCGGTGGACAGCGCTCCAAAGTAGAGGTAGGATATGGAGTAAAAATCCCGAAGACCATAATGCCTACAGCCGAGAGCCGCAGATAAGTTACTTAAAGTCTACATCAATTAAAGGTAACAAGTGAAGAAATACGATAACATAAAAATGCATATAGAAATATATTATTAAATAATAAACAAGACCAAAAAAACCTCTCAGGTCCCCAAAAGCCTCGTAGCTCCTCTGCCCTGCCTCCATCTCAATGAGTTTTACTCACCGCGTCTCCGCAGCTCCTGGAGGTGTTAGCGTAGGCGATGGTGAGGTTAGCATGGTGGAGTTGTGCGTCGTGTTAGCTGAAGGGCAGTAGTCTGCGCTGGTGTGTAACACACCCATCCGCTGTGGGGTCGGAGGATAAACAGAGCTTCCGACAGCGAGCCACAGAGCAAGAGAGAACCCCACCGCCACGCCAGCAAACGCACCCTGAGAACCGAGACCAGCCAGGCGGAGTTAGTGACAGGTTCACCTTCTAGACGAATGGTTACAACTCATAGAGAACCCATTTCCAGATCTTGTAGAAAATCATTTTATAATAAAGGAGTCTTTGCTTATAAATAAAAGGGGTTTAATTGGAAAGCATTGCTGTAAGGTTGGACATAGAACCTTTAAAGATTTATCAAGAAGGAAGGAACAACTGAAGAACCTTTAAGGCTTGGGATCGTTTTTAAAGATATACAGTAGTGTGATAAAGTGTGTCGAAAGTGCCCGAATTCTTGGTCTTCCAAGGATAGAAATAGCACACAGTATTGTTTTTTTATTTAAGTGGCTCTGCTTTACACATCTGCCACATTTATGTCTGTGAAGGATCTCAGTCACTCAGGTGAAGTCATCTGGAAGACTATTAGAAGTCAGGTTGACGTGATTCGGCTTCCAGATGACAAATATGTATTTAGTGCCGTTGGACCGAGTTCCCTGCTGTTCATCGTTTATTATTCATTCGTACAGATTTAGCTTTTTTGCGCAGCTTAAACGAAAACACTAGAGCTTAACGGAATAGAAACTAATCTTATAGCAAGTCATGTTTGTGTTCTGAGAGCTGAGCGGAGGGTATGATTTCCCATAATGCACTGGGGGGGTTTAATAGGTTCTTACCTGTTTATTTGCAGCTGGGATGAACATACCCAGGATAAAAGTGCCCAGGAGTGGCCCGTTAACCACGCCCATTACTGTAAACGAGCCCTGTGATTGGATACAGGATACAGGAATGAGAATGCATACACGTCTTACTCTGGTTTTGATCATCAACATCCTGCAGTATATCCTACAGTCTATGATGTGTGTATCAGCCCCTGAGGGCCATGACACGCCCAGGAAAATCACAAGTCACTTTGTTTCCTAGAGTCCTAGCGTACCTGTCGTGCTCTGTCTATGATCCGTGGACTCATCACTACACACTTCGTTATCCACACACTCTGCCCAAACACACCGGCTTCCAATGCCGTCAGAGCCCACTGCTGGATTTCTCATTATCATGACGTTAAAATGTTTTAGAAAGAAGCTCTTGCTCTTTTTCTTTTTGAGATTCTTCTATTTTATTGGTTTGTGTTGAGGATGCAGCGCTCATGCACAATTTTGATGAAGGAAACTGAGGATGTGCTTCACTCTTACACTGTGCACTTGACAGTGGTGTGCAATGTCTAGACTGGTCGTGTACCTGAAGAACTCCCCAATCCAGGAGAGAGCAGAGAGCTGCTGTCGTGATGCAGCCGACTCCATACAGAAAGGCTGAACACACACACACACACACACACACACACACATATCAGAACATCACAAGATCACAGGTTTGAATGTGTCATTCAAAAACACCATCATGGTATGTAAAGTGATTATTTGTTTTAATCAGGCTGAGGGGCGGGGCTACTCCCCTACACGTTAGCAATAAATTCGCTTTAAAGAAAATATATGCGTTTCTTACATAGTAATTTACACAGCTGCATCTGTTTCCTCTGCAATAAGTTGCTCGTTAGAGGCTTTAGCAGATCCTCCATCGTAACTGCAGCCATGGCATTAATGCTGGTCGAGACTGTACTGTAGGGGGCAGGACCGCAACCTTAACGTTTTACACCTCATTCTATCATTCATCACTACAATCAGTGCAGTACAGTGTGTTCCGATTGGCCGAGAGCCATATGGTGTGTTCTGATTGGCCGAGAGCCATATGGTGTGTTCTGATTGGCCGAGAGCCGTATGGTGTGTTCTGATTGGCCGAGAGCCATATGGTGTGTTCTGATTGGCCGAGAGCCATATGGTGTGTTCTGATTGGCCGAGAGCCGTATGGTGTGTTCTGATTGGCCGAGAGCCGTATGGTGTGTTCTGATTGGCCGAGAGCCGTATGGTGTGTTCTGATTGGCCAAGAGCCGTATGGTGTGTTCTGATTGGCCGAGAGCCGTATGGTGTGTTCTGATTGGCCGAGAGCCGTATGGTGTGTTCTGATTGGCCGAGAGCCGTATGGTGTGTTCTGATTGGCCGAGAGCCGTATGGTGTGTTCCGATTGGCCGAGAGCCATATGGTGTGTTCTGATTGGCCGAGAGCCGTATGGTGTGTTCTGATTGGCCGAGAGCCGTATGGTGTGTTCCGATTGGCCGAGAGCCATATGGTGTGTTCTGATTGGCCGAGAGCCGTATAGGGGTGTTCTGATGGACGAGTAGTCGTAATGGTGTTTCGGATTGGCCGGAGAGCCGTATGGTGTGTTCACGATTAGCGAGAAGCGCTATGGTGTGTTCCGATTGGCCGAGAGCCGTATGGTGTGTTCTGATTGGCCAAGAGCCGTATGGTGTGTTCTGATTGGCCGAGAGCAATAGTTATCAGACAAAGACAAATGAATAGATCCTTATATAATTCTTTTAATTGTGTAAAGCTGCTTTGCAATAATGTCAATTGTTAAAAGTGCTATACAAATAAAATTGAATTGAACTGAATTGAATTGAATAATAGAATTAGCTTTATGGTTCACCTTAATGTTCCGCCGTATGCACAAGCTAGGAAAAGTCCAGGAAAGCCAGGAAGTTCCCGAAAAATATCAAGTACCAAATATGGCATGTACTGTAAGCACAATCACTGGAATTACACTCAAACACACACTCAGATATCACACAATAAGACAAACACAGACACAGTACATGTAATGTATATACAGTACAGCAGTACCACAGCATATGAGCGCCTGGGTTGAGAATTTTTGCCTTAAGAACTGATATTTCGTAAGGAATTTGCCTCGACATATGAAGGATTTTCAGCATAAGAGCGACCGGACCAAATCAAACGCGTACGTCCCGGAGCCGCTCAAAACTTTTAGTTGACTTTTTTTTGTGGGTATTTTTTTTGTCTAAGATTTAGTGAAGTCGCAGCACCGCGGGTCGCAAGAATGTTAGCAAGGACGGACAAGAAGAAAAGGGAGCCGCTTTCAGAACTCGCCTCTGGGACGGATTAAACTCGTACGCCGAGGCGCCGCTGTTATTTATTATAATAAACTGTATTACACTGAGTTGACCGCCTGTTGGATCCTGTTCATTAATTAGAATCATTCTACATTAATAATGATTTGATTCACTTTGATTTGACGATTCAGAGCGATTCAGTTCAGTCAGTCAAGCAGATTTTTGTCCAATAAGAATGATTCAGTTCAATCTATAGACAGCCATTCAACAAATCAAGTGTGTACATTTTTTGTACATTAATAACAGAATAAACACTGATTTTACACACTATTGAGTGAATAAACACTATCATACAATCATGCATTAAATAGCATTTCCTATATTGTTTGATTCAATTCGCTAAAACGTTGATTCATTCAGTGATCTGTTCCAAAAGTATTTATGTAATGAAATATGTGTGTGTGTGTGTGTGTGTGTGTGTGTGTGTGTGTGTGTGTGTGTGTGTGAGTATGTGTGTGTGAGAGAGAGAGACCGACCTGATCTGATGCAGTGATTCGGCCAGATTTGAGAGGATCGCAGTGTGAATAGAGAGCGAACATCACAACTCCACATACAGCCGCGCTGCTCACAATCAGACACAAACCCACCTGATTGATCAACAAAGCCCTGAAACACACACGCACACACACACACACACACACACACACACACACACACGTCCACACTGAGCACTTCCTTATTTATAGAGAAGTTTTGATTTTTGAAGCTCTTCAGTTACAAAGCAGTTTCAGTGTATCTAGTAAATGATGCCAGCTAACAGCCTTTAGCTTAGCATGATGTGTTGCGTTGCGTCTCACCACTTAGCCTGCCGCTCTGTCCTGCAGGAGATGTAGCGCTGAACCTGAGCCTGATTGGCTGCGTACATGGATAACCACACCATCGTCCCTCCGACCGTAAAACTCCAGAACGAGTAGCGCCTCTGAGGATCGAATCCAAAACTGGCAGAGAGAGAAACGGCATGACACTGGAAAACTCATCAGATTTCTTTGCGTTCATCGGCTGCACTGAAACACACCACACCGCGTTCAGAGGAAATCAGCACCATACTCATTAAAGTTGATGCGTGACCCGTTGTTGGCGATCTCTAGCACTCGGCTTGGTCCTCCTGCCAGGACGGTGCCGTGAACGTAGACGACGATAAAACCCGAAAGCATCACCATGACCTGAAACACGTCCGTCCACACCACGGCCTTCATTCCTCCCTACACACACACACACACACACACACAGAGAGAGAGAGAGAGACAGACTGAGCCTTTAACGAGCGAACAAACCTGCCGGCTACGGAGAGAGCAGTAATGAATTAATGCGATTTTAAAACAAAATATAAAATGCCTCATAACCTGAGAATAATGTTTAAAGTTCAGGAGACGATTTCAGTCCAATATTAGGTTTAAACCCTGCATCCGTCTCACTATCACAGAGTTTCACATTGTGCTGTGTTGTTGCTCTGGTCTGCATATGTGCACTGTTGTCGTTTTTGTCTTTTGTATAGTCTTTTGATAGTTTTGCTCGTTTGTGTTGTTGACTTGTTTTGTCTCAGTTGGAGAAAACAACAGTTAATTAGCCGTCTTAGTTAGCTGGTTAATTTCTGTAGTTAATGTTGGTTAGACTGTATGTAGCACCTCTGGAGGAACGTTGTTTCGTTTTCACTGAGCGACTGTATGCGGTTATGATGACAATAAAAAACCAACTTGAACTCCAACCTGATTTGTCTCTCTGTTATATTAATGAAGTTATTAATAAAGATTCGCTGAGGAAAGTGTGAATTTACTGTTTAATGCTGTTTAATCTCACTCACCAAATCTTTTTTTTTATAAAGAAAAATTCTTATAACAATTATTTGATCATTTACATTCTTGCACGTTTATATCTTAACAGAAGTGGAATAAAAATCATCTTCAGTGTGTTGTGTGTTTTAAAACATAAAGGTCTCACCAGACTTGTGTAGAGAGTACAGATGAGTCCGGTAGAGATCAGACACGCCCACATGTTCAACCCTGTAGCTACACACACACACACACACACACACACACACACACACACACACACACGCGCGCGCGTGTTATAATGATAGAAATGTACATCATCCTGACGTTGATTATTTTGCTATTAAATGAAACCTGAGTCATAGACAACTGTTGGATGGTCTCCACACAGACAAACTTGGTGCAAGGATGCTAAAGGAAAAGATCTATTTCTCCCTCCATCATCGTTCAGCAGAGTGTCGCGGTCCTCTCAACCCGAATGGCACAAATGCACGCCTAGACAAAGTATGAGTGACCACAGACAGCTTTCGAGTCATCATGTGGTTGAAGAATCCCAGAAGGACGCTGATAACACCACACAGCCAAAACAAGCACTGCTCATGGACGTCCCGGCCGAGTCCTGCTCACAGAGCTCATCGCAGACAGACTGTGACAAACTACAGAGGCTCCAAGAAAACAGTCAGGGAGTTCAGGACAATACACTACAGCCACCAGAAACACCAGAGCCAGAGCCCATCTCACCAGACCCACTAACCCTCTCCACAGCTTCTCACAGAACATGAAGGAACTGGTGACCGAACTCTCCCGCCCTTTTGCTGCAAGCCCCCAGATGCCAACCAAAAAACAGCGAGCTCCGTCACCACCGAGGCCCCTGTGGCCCCAGCTCGCCCTCCTCCTCCTCCTCCCCCTCGAACCCCCTGCCATCTGCTCTAGGTGAAACAAAAACCTCTCAGTGATGTGTGTCGAGTCCCCGCTGTGATAGCAGTCACAATTCACAAATGTGTACAGAACAAGCGGGAACCCGGCGTGCCTGAAGCTTCTCTATCTCTCTTTTATCACATGATAGAAAGTCTAAGACCTTCTCAAGCAGACTTCTCTAATCTAAGACTAAGATTGCTGTGGGGACAAAAAGTTCTGCCATCACGTTAGCATTTTTTAAATATTTGCTCACTAATTTTTAATCACTGATTTGATCACCACAAACAACTTGGATTTGATGTTTTTAAATGAAACTTGGTTAGACGATAGCTGCAGTGCAACAGTCCTAAATGAATCAGCTCCTCCTAACTTCACCTTCATGACTGTCTGCAGGACTGTTAGGAGACGTGATGGAGGTGGAGCTGCTCTATTTAAAGATGTCGATCAATGCAAGCGTCATTTGGTCAGTTTTTGTCTTTTGAATATCTAAGTATTTTGCTGAAAGGTGCTAAGTGTTTTAAACACTTTTGACCTGATTCAGCATGTGCACGCGCCCACACAGAATCATGGACACACTCCAGACTTACTGATCAATAAGGGACTAAACATCTCATCCATTGTTATTAAGGACTTAGCACATCGCACTATTTGATCACTTCTGTATTTTCTTTGATATATTGATCTCCGTTACCACTGAACCTGGATCTGTGTCTGTCAGAAAGAGATGCATTAATGAGAACACAAGTGCACTATGGAGGTTATATCCTTAACACCAAGCATTTCTGCAGACTCTGCTGATCTTCTCCTTGATTCCTTTACCTCAAAAGTTAAGAATGTTATTGATGATGTTGCTCCGGAAAAGGTCGGAAAGACGGCAGACAGAAATCACCATGGAGAAAATCACCAGCAGTTCAGAGTATGAAAAGACGATGCCGAAAAGCTGAGCGGATGTGATAAAGACAGCCTTCGTGCTTTCGATGTGGAACTCGCCACAGCTAGACAGAGGACAGAAACCTTCTCAAACATTATAAACAGCAACTTAAACACTCGCACTCTTTTTGCTACTGTTGAGAGTCTGACAAACCCACCAAGTCAGATTCCCATTGAAATGTAATCCGACAGGAAATGCAATGAGTTAATCAGTAATATTAGAAGGGCCATTAACACATCCTCAAGACATGCAGAGGTCAGAAAAACTCAAACACAACCTCAAAAACAGTTACTATGTCGGTCTTTCAAGCAATTGAGAGCAAAATCTTGGAGGAAACAGTACAGCACCTCAAATCATCAACTGCAACCTTGTCACACTTCCAACATCTTTTTTTCAAAAGTGTGTTTGACTAGAACCAGATCTTTTAAAAGTTCTCCCTGGGACTTTTTCAAACTCTGAAAACTGCAGTTGTTAAGGCACTTCTGAAAAAGAATCATCTTGATAATTCCATGTTAAATAACTAGAGACCGATATCAAACTATTTTAAAGTTATAAAGATATTAAAAAGTTGTTTTTTATCAGCTGAACAACCACTTAAACTCAAATGGACACCTGGACAGTTTTCAGTCTGGCTTCCGAGCGCATCACAGTACAGAGACAGCGCTCATAAAAGATAATAACTGATATTCGTTTACATTCTGATTCTGGCAAAATATCAGTGTTGGTACTGCGAGATCTTAGCACTTTGTTTGACGCTGTCGATCATAACATACCAATAGACAGACTGGAAAACTGGGTCGGGTTTTCTGGGACGGTACTCAAATGGTTCAGGTCATACTTAGAAGGGAGAGGTTATTATGTGAATATAGGAGAGCACAAGTCTAAGTGGACGTCCATGACATGCGGAGTCCCACAAGGCTCAATTCTTGCACCGCTCCTGTTTAGCCTGTATATGCTCCCGCTGAGTCAGATAATGAGAAAGAACCAAATTGCCCATCACAGCTACGCTGATGATACCCAGCTCTACCGAGTCTTATCTCCAAATGACTATAGACCCGGAGACTACCGGGTGAATGCAGACCTTCTCTCTAGGGGTCAAACAACTAAAAATCAAGTTAAGAATCTTGGGGTGATTCTGGAGACAGACCTTAGTTTCAGTAGTCATGTCAAAGCGGTAACTAAATCAGCATACGATCATCTCAAAAACACTGCAAGAATGAGACGTTTTGTTTCCAATCACGACTTGGAGAACCTCGTCCATGTCTTCATCACCAGCAGGGTGGATTATTGTAACTGTCTCCACACCGGTTTTATTGCTATTATTTTTATGATTATTTTCTTCTCTTTGATGTAAAGCACTTTGAATTACCATTGTGTATGAAATCTGCTTTACAAGTAAACTTGCTTTGCTTATAGTAACACTGAATGTTCTAGAAAGTCTTAAATGAATATTCATAAGGTGTGTGTGTGTGTGTGTGTGTGTGTGTGTGTGTGTGTGTGTGTGTGTGTGTGTGTGTGTGTGTGTGTTTGTGTGTGTGTGTGTGTGTGTGTCTGTACCCTGATTTAGGATGAGAGCAGGAGCAAGGATAACAATGCCAGTGTAGAGGAGCTGCAGAGACAAAAAAAATAATAATCAACTGAGTGTAAACATTAGTGTGTGTGTGTGTGTGTGTGTGTGTGTGTGTGTGTGTGTGTGTGTGTGTGAACTTACTGTAGCTATGAGAAACTGCAGACTTCCCAGCAGCTGCATGCCTCTGCCAAACCTCATCCTCAGATACTGACACACACACACACACACACACACACACACACACACACACACACACACACACACACACACACACAGGGCTTTTGATATTGTACTGTAAAGAATGC
>QNUK01001618.1:0-38493 GCA_013621035.1 Clarias magur
ACACAAAGCATTTCACTGGATGGTGAGTGAATTTTGAGCACATGATTAGAAATTCCTGGAGAGTAAGGAACAGACTGATAGAAATTCAGAGCAAGGGATAGACAGTGATATAGAGACAGACAGACAGAGAGACAGACAGTGATATAGAGACAGATAGACAGAGTGACAGATAGACAGAGAGACAGACAGTGATATAGAGACAGATAGAGTGACAGACAGTGATATAGAGACAGATAGACAGAGTGACAGATAGACAGAGAGACAGACAGTGATATAGAGACAGATAGAGTGACAGACAGTGATATAGAGACAGAGAGACACAGACACAGACAGTGATATAGAGACAGACAGACACAGACAGTGATATAGTGACAGAGAGACAGACAGACACAGACAGTGATATAGCGACAGACAGACAGAGAGACAGACAGTGATATAGAGACAAAGAGAAAGACAATTATATAGAGACAGACAGACAGAGAGACAGACAGTAATATAGAGACAGACAGTGATATAGAGACAGAGAGACAGACAGTGATATAGTAACAGTCAGACAGAGAGACAGACAGTGATATAGAGACAGATAGACAGAGTGACAGACAGTGATATAGAGACAGATAGACAGAGTGACAGACAGACAGAGAGACAGACAGTGATATAGAGACAGATAGACAGAGTGACAGACAGACAGAGAGACAGACAGTGATATAGAGACAGATAGTGATATAGAGACAGATAGGCAGAGTGACAGACATTGATATAGAGACAGACAGACAGAGAGACAGTGATATAGAGACAGACAGACACAGACAGTGATATAGTGACAGACAGACAAAGAGACAGACAGTGATATAGAGACAGACAGACACAGACAGTGATATAGAGACAGAGAGACAGACAGTGATATAGAGACAGACAGAGAGACAGACAATGATATAGAGACAGACAGAGAGAGACAAAGAGACAGACAGTGATATAGAGACAGAGAGACAGTGATATAGAGACAGACAGACAGACAGACAGTGATATAGAGACAGACAGACACAGAGACAGACAGTGATATAGTGAAGGACAGACAGAGAGACAGACAATGATATAGAGACAGATAGACAGAGTGACAGACAGACAGAGAGACAGACAGTGATATAGAGACAGATAGACAGAGTGACAGACAGACAGTGATATAGAGACAGATAGACAGAGTGACAGAGAGACAGACAGTGATATAGAGACAGATAGTGATATAGAGACAGATAGGCAGAGTGACAGACATTGATATAGAGACAGACAGACAGAGAGACAGTGATATAGAGACAGACAGACACAGACAGTGATATAGTGACAGACAGACAAAGAGACAGACAGTGATATAGAGACAGACAGACACAGACAGTGATATAGAGACAGAGAGACAGACAGTGATATAGAGACAGACAGAGAGACAGACAATGATATAGAGACAGACAGAGAGAGACAAAGAGACAGACAGTGATATAGAGACAGAGAGACAGTGATATAGAGACAGACAGAGAGACAGACAGACAGTGATATAGAGACAGACAGACACAGAGACAGACAGTGATATAGTGAAGGACAGACAGAGAGACAGACAATGATATAGAGACAGAGAGATAGACAGAAAGACAGACAGCTGAAATGATATACACACAGGCAAACAGAGAGACAGACAGTCATATCAAAACATATTGGCAGTGAGACAGACAGCTGCCATGATATAAACATAAAGACAGACAGTCAGAGACTAAACAGACAGATGGAGACAGACAGACAGATAAGCACACAGAGAGGCAGAGAATACTAAACAGATAAAAACATGGACAGACAGACAGAGGGACAGACAGAAAGGCAGATAGATGGTGTGATGGAACTACGCACAGTGTTCATGGTACACACTCCGGCTCTGAGTCTGAGTGAGTGCGGGAGCAGAGTGTGTATAAGCAGTACAGTGTGTGTGTTCAGCAGATCGATGATAAGAAACAGATGTAGAGAATAAGGAGAATATTATAAAGAGGACGAGTTGGTTGTCAGACGTGGGACGCCGTGGATGTGGGACGTCGTGGATGTTACGCTGCTGTGGTATTGTTTTTGGAAGTTCGAAATTCAAGCTGAACGTGAGACAGGAGCTCTGACGGCTCCACACACACACACACACACACACACACACACACACACACACACACACACACACACACACACACACACACACACACACACACACACACACACACACCTTCTCTGCTTTCTGTAATAAACATCATTAACACCACACCTCTTTATCTGGCCAACGGAACCGTCACGTACTGGAGGCGCTACTGAGACAAAATGGCTATCGTGACTCATTTCTGAATCATTAAACACCACCCACACGCCTTCACCCCTGCCCTAAACACCTCACGCCGCAACACACACACACCCCTCCCCCGTCTGCCAGTGTTTCTAAATTCACTTTACACAAGGACGCTTCACTACCTTAATGTTACACAAACATCTCGAGCTTCCTTTCTTTCCTACTTCCTGACCTTCTTTCTTATCTTAACGGCAGTAAATCTATTCATTGTGTCTCACACTGTAACTGAGACATTTCCTTTTCAGGGATCAATAAGTTTAATCCTGTCTCATCCGTTCCCTCACCTTCTCCTCTCGTAATTAATGTCATATTCTGTTATTACTAACTGCTCTTGTCATTCCTAACTCCCCTTCTCTTTTCTTCTCTTATTCTGTTTAATCTCGTCTCATCTCCATTTATTTTGTCACATCTCTTTATCTCCTCTTATCTGGTGCCCTCGTATCTCCTCTCATCTTGTCTTTTTCTGTCTTATCTGGTCTTGTGTTTATATTTCTTGTCTTCTTCCGTATTATATTCTCTTACCTTGTTATCTGTTGTCTTCTCTTATCTCATTTTGTCTTATCTTCTGTAATTTTGTCTTCTTTTTTAAACTCTTTTTATCTTGTCTTATCTTGTCTTCTTGTGTCTTATCTCATCCTATCTTGTCTTCTCATGTATTATCTCATCTTATCTTGACTTCTCTTACCTTTGCGTGTCTTATTATCTTCTCTTGTCTTATCTCCTGTTATGTTGTCTTCTTTCGTCTTGTCTTTTCTTATCTCATTTTCCCCTTTCTTGTCTTCCCCTATCTTGTTTTTAGTTTCTTCTTCTTTTATCTTGTTCTTTGTCTTTTCTTATCTCCTTATCCTACTTTCATATATAAATTTAGTCATGTTTCAGCTTCTTTTGTTTTGTCTAATCTTTTTCTCTGTAGACTCACCTTCGTTTTTCATCTCTTTTGTTTTCTCTTGAGTGTTATTAAGTGTTATCTTCTCTTCTGTCTAGCGTTATCTTGTCTTGTGTCATCTATTATGTCCTTTTATGTTGTATTGTATTGTTCTTTGGTCTTGTGTTATATATCTTAACTGTTTCTCGTGAATCACCATTTTTCTGTAAATTCTTTTTGTCTTGTTTTATCTCAAGTTATCTCGTCCAGTGTTCTCTGTTCTGTCATCTTTTCTGTCTTGTTTTATCTTCTCTTTTCTTATCTTTTGTATTCAGATCAATTATGCACTAGATCCCCAGCAGTTCACTTACAGACAGAAGGTTGAAGTTGATGATGATCAGTGCGGTAGTGTGCCTCAAAAGCAGGGATGCCAAGTGATGGCGCCGGTGAGGTGTACACCAAGATGTACACCAAGATGGCGCCGGTGAGGTCGGCTGCCGTCACGACTGCTCCGACCGACTTTACTTTGTTTTCGTCTTTTTATTTAATTTCTAGTAACTTTAATCCGGCCAATTCATCACAATTGAGTGCATTAGGTACGATAGAGATACTCTTATTTCTATTGGTCTACAATGTACTCACAATTCGACGTTTTTGACTCCGGATCCGAGCTGGTCGAGTGAGATCCTGAGGGAAAACAAAGGACGCGACGCGAAGCGGCGGCCCCGAGGAAAACGAGCCGGCGTCAGGAACAGGCTGAGAGCCCATGCACACCGCACTCCTCTGCCTAGTATCTTGCTCGCCAACGCCCAGTCACTGGAGAACAAACTCGATGACCTCAGGGCCAGGATAAAGTTCCAGAGAGACATTCGGGACTGCAATCTTCTCTGCTTCACCGAGACATGGCTGAACTCAGCGGTGCCGGACCACGCCATCCAGCCGGCCGAGTTCTTCTCGGTTCACCGCATGGACAGGACAAGGGACTCGGGGAAGACAAGGGGAGGCGGCGTGTGTTTAATGGTGAACAGCGGCTGGTGCAACAGCGCGAGCGTTGTTCCTCTCGCACGCTCCTGCACACCCAACCCGGAACTATTGACCATCAAGTGTCGTCCTTTTTATCTTCCTCGGGAGTTTACATCGGTCATAATCAGCGCCGTTTATATTCCGCCACAAGCGGACACGGACACTGCTTTATGCGAGCTGCATGAGGCACTCACACAGCACCAGACACAGCACCGGGACGCTGCGCTTATTGTGGCGGGGGACTTTAACAGTGCCAACCTCAAACGCGCAGCGCCGAACTTTCATCAGCACATCACATGCCCAACCAGGGGTGAAAGGACACTGGATCATTGTTATACAACAGTCAAGGACGGCTACAAGGCACAATCTCGTCCACCGCTTGGGAAATCCGACCATGCCGCCATCTTCCTCATGCCAAAATATAAACAAAGGCTTAAACAGGAACTTCCGGTTCAGAGGGAGGTCGCGCGCTGGACGGACCAATCGGTGGCCGCGCTTCAGGACGCACTCGATGACGCAGACTGGGACATGTTCCGAAACAGCTCCGATGATGTCAGCATGTTACGGAAGCGGTCGTGGGATTCGTCGGGAAACTAGCGGATGATACCGTGCAGAAAACGACCATCAGAACGTTTCCCAATCAGAAGCCGTGGGTGGATAAAACCATCCGCGACGCTCTGAGATCTCGCGCCGCTGCCTACAACGCGGGACTTGCATCAGGGGACATGAACCAGTACAAGGCTGCGTCCTATAACGTCCGGAAGGCGGTTAAAGAGGCGAAGCAGCGCTACGGAAGGAAACTAGAGTCACAACTCCAACAGAGTGACTTTAGGAGCCTGTGGCAGGGACTAAGGACAATAACGGACTATAAAGCACCAACATCCGGTATGACGAACGCGGACATGACTCTGGCAGACGAGCTGAACACCTTTTATGCTCGCTTCGAGGCTGCAGCTAAAGACGCTAGCGTTGCTAATGCTAGCGGCGCTAACGGCTGCAGAGAGGAAGTCACTGCCAGCACCGGAAACGCGCTCATCATCTCCGAGCATGACGTGAGGAGAGCCTTCAAGAGAGTGAACATCAGGAAAGCAGCAGGACCAGACGGCATCTCAGGTCGAGTCCTCAGAGCCTGCGCAGACCAGCTTGCACCTGTGTTCACAGAGATATCCAACCTCTCCTTATCTCAGTCGGTGATCCCCACATGCTTCAAAGAGTCCATCATTGTTCCTGTTCCGAAGAAACCACATCCTGCTTCCCTCAATGACTATCGACCTGTAGCCCTCACCTCAGTGGTGATGAAATGCTTGAACGGCTGGTCAGAGACTTCATCATCTCTTCACTACCCGACACTCTGGACCCACTACAGTTTGCATACCACCCGAACCGCTCCACAGATGATGCCATCTCTCATCTCCTCCACACAACACTCACTCACCTAGACACTAGAAGGGGGAATTATGTTAAAATGCTTTTCATCGACTACAGCTCAGCATTTAACACCATAATACCCTCCACACTCACCACCAAACTGGAGCATCTGGGACTCAGCTCATCTCTATGTCAGTGGATCTCTAATTTCCTAACTGGGAGACCACAGGCTGTAAGGATGGGTGGACACGTCTCAGCCTCTCTCACTCTCAGCACTGGAGCCCCACAGGGCTGTGTTCTGAGCCCCCTGCTGTACTCTCTGTACACACATGACTGTGCGGCCACTACCAGCTCCACCACCATCATCAAGTTTGCTGACGACACCGTCGTGGTGGGCCTGATCTCTGACAACGACGAGACGGCCTACTTGAAGGAGATTGGAAATCTGGAGAACTGGTGCCAGAGGAACAACCTTCTTCTAAATGTCAGTAAAACAAAGGAGCTGATAGTGGACTTCAGCACTAAGCAGGAGAGGAACTACCAGACCCCCGTCATCAACGAGAGCCCAGTGGAGAGAGTGGACTGCTTCAAGTACCTCGGTGTTCACATCACGCAGGACCTATCATCAACGAGAGCCCAGTGGAGAGAGTGGACTGCTTCAAGTACCTCGGTGTTCACATCACGCAGGACCTATCATGGTCCTGTCACATCAACACCGTGGTGAAAAAGGCCCGACAGCGTCTCTACCACCTCAGACGCCTGAGAGACTTTAGACTGCCCTCTAAGGTGCTCAGGAACTTTTACTCCTGCACCATAGAGAGCATCCTGACGGGAAACATCGCATCCTGGTTCGGGAACAGCACCATGCAGGACAGACGAGCCCTACAGAGGGTGGTGCGATCAGCTGAGCGCATCATCCGAACTGAGCTCCCTGACCTGCACTCTGTCTACAGCAAGCGGTGCTCGACCAAGGCCAGGAAGATCATGAAGGACCTCAGCCACCCCAGCAATGGACTGTTCTTTCTGTTGGGGTCTGGGAAGCGCTTCCGCTCCCTCAAGGCCAATACAGAGAGACTGAGAAGGAGCTTCTTCCCACAGGCGATACGGTCTCTCAATCAAGCCAATACACTGGACTAAACACCTCTGCATTTTCTTGCACACACAGAATGGACAATTATGTCAATGCACATTGCACATATATGCACATATGCACATTTGCACACTTCAAGGACTTCTTTTCACACCCCCCTCATCTCATTAAAAACTACCTCAAGTTTTCACAGACTATAGTCGCAATATATTACATCACATCCCACTTCTGACAAGAGCACATTTTTTCATACTTCAGATTTTATGTATATATATATATTTTGTAACTTTGTTGGAATCTGTTTTATAGGTTCCTTTTGTAAAAATTATTTAAGGTCACGGAGCGGTCGTATAAGCATTTCACTGCATATCGTACTGTGTATGACTGTGTATGTGACAAATAAAATTTGAATTTGAATTTGAATTTGAATTTGAATTTGATTAGACAAGGTGGTCAGGAGAGTTGGTTTGGTGGTTGGTTCGGAGCTGTACTGTCTCGAGGGAAGTGGTAAAGAGGAGGACATAAAAAAAAAGTGCTGTCTATCATGGCCAACCCCGACCACACACTGCACAGAGCATTGGAAGACTTCTGTCACAAGGTTGCTCAACCGACAGATTTAGGAAATCCTTTGTCCCCAGAGCCATTCGGCCTTTCAACGCCTCTCTACAGAGTGATGCGAATGTAGACTGGGATCGATTTATCTATCTATCTATCTGTCTATCTATCTATCTATCTATCTATCTGTCTATCTATCTATCTATCTATCTATCTGTCTGTCTGTCTGTCTGTCTGTCTGTCTGTCTGTCTGTTTGTCTGTCTGTCTGTCTGTTTTATGTTCGATTGTCCTCCTTTTCTGGCTTATCTTTTTTTTTTCTTATCCTGTGCTCTGTATGTTATTCTATTTTCGGTGTCTGGTCTTGTTTTTGTTTTTTCCCCTTGTCTTATACTCCTTATTCATTTAATATTTATATATATTTTTCTTTTCTCCTCTTAATTTATATTGTTCTGTCCTCTGTTCCATCATCTTATGTTTTGTCCTCTGTTTAAATTCCCATGTTTTGCCCTCTCACTTTTAATTTGAGCGTATTTTTTTAAACTTCTCTTAGCCTGTCTTTTATTATCTCACCTTATCTCGCCTTATCTCACCTTATGTCCTACCTCCTATCTCATTGTTATCTGAAGTCATATATTGTATATATTTGGTCTTTGTTTTTTTACTTGCTCTCATCCTATCCTTCATTATTTTATTCTGCCTCGTCTTAGCTTTATCTTTCTTCTTTCGGTATGAAAAGCTTGTTGTATTCCCTTGTCTTGCACCTTGACTTTTTTCCGTCTTTGATTGAGCTGAAATTCTTGGATATGTGAAAGCTTCAGCTTGTAGATAGACAGATAGGGAATGGAAACCTAGATAGATGAAATAAATTATGCATCTTAAGACTTAAATACTGCTACCAGCTACAACCTGAAGTGCTGTTTGTGTCACACCCTTGATGTCTTCCCCTCTCTATGTCCCCTTGGTTGAGTGCCCTTGGCAGATATTGCTGAGTAGAAGTGAAAACAAGCAATGAGCAATGAAGTCTCTATAAAAATTTGATATTGAGCTTGGAATAGATTCTGTAAGAACTAATGGAAGTGTGTGGATTTGCAATGGTAACATGTTAGCAAAGCTAGTTAAGAAGATATGAATTGCAGATCAACGCAGGATTGTTCTTTAATTTTAATTCCAGTCTGTTTTCCCCCGAAAAAGCGCGAACCATGGCTCTCTTTTTCTTTTGGAAACGCTGTTTCCTCCACAGAGAGCCTTATACATAACCATGAGGCGGATAACTGGAACACAGAGAGAATGTGTGTGTGTGTGTGTGTGTGTGTGTGTGTGTGTGTGTGAGTTTTGGCATCCTCCTTTGAGACCAGCAGTCACGTCCCTCACTGGAATGGCATCATTCCATCTCCATGACGACAGCCCAAGCCAGTTTCACTCTTGGAATGAAGGGTTTGTCATCTCCAGTGGTGAGACGCGTCAACCGCCATGAACATCACGTTAAGGACATCTCTGTTAGCATTGACGTCTGTTGCTATGACAACGACGAACAGGGGCGACTTGAGGAAAAAGAACTATTCAGATAAATAAATAAATAAATAAATGGCTAAATAAATAAATAAATATAAAAACAAAAGCTGCAGTGAGTGTGTTGCATTTACACCGCATCAACCCAGGATGCTGAATCTGACGTTTGGTGGTGGATGAAGATAGCCCTTCTTCAATGGAGAAGGTTGGAGCTTGAAAATGAATGCTGGAGAAGCTTGGTGTTTGATGGAGAATGTTGGTGTTTAACCAAGAAGGCTGATGTTTGATGGATACGTTTTGTGTTTGCAGGAAAAGGTTGGTGTTTAATAAATGTTGGTTTTACAAAGAAAGTTGATATTTGATAATGTTTGTGTTTGATGGAGAAGATGTGTGTGTGTTTGATGCATTTTTGACACAGAAGGTTGTTGTTTGATGGAGAAGCTTAGTGTTTGAAGGAAAGGGCTAGCATTTGATAAAGAAGGCTAGCATTTGATGGAGAAGGTGGTGTTTTGGTGTGATTTGGTGTTTAATGAAAAAACCTGGTGTTTAATGAAAAATATTGGTGTTTGATGGCAAAGCTAGTATTTTACTGAGAAGGCTGGTGTTTGACCGAGAAAACCGGTGTTTGATGGAGAATGTTAGTGTGTAACAGAAATATCGTGATGGAGCCGGTCAGTGTTTGATGTTGCAGGCTGGTGTTTAATGGACAGGTCAGTGTTTGATGAAGTATATGTGGGATTGATGTTTTCATTGTTGATTAATTATAATACTCATCACACAATAATATAAATAATCAACATCCATGATAAAGTATATTAGTGACTAATTAACTAGCTAAATAGCTGTCTTTATAAAGAGCTAGTGTGCTAACTAAATAGCGTAACTTACTGTCCAAATCTCAACCTAATGAAGTTGTTAAGACAGCCAAGGAAACTGGATCAGTAGTTCTGGGAAGTGGATATGGGCAAGTGCAAAAAAAAAAAAAAAAACCCTTTGGCTTAGTGAAAATTCAGAGCGATATGAGTTCTAATGCTGCGGTGGGAAGCGGATGGTCACGCTGGAGATTGTGCAGCTTTCAGAAATATGGCTCTAAGCCAGAGGGCAAAGGTCAGTGATGTACATTAGTCTGATAAAGTCGAGGTAAATTACTGTCCATTTAATTGCAGCTTACTTCAGCCGGACGTCTCCGAGCTCCGTAACTGAGTTTACATAATAAATGCACCGTTAATGTGTTTTCCTTTAATTCAATCTGACCTTTTACATTTGATTAACTAATCGAGCAGTGACTTTTCCACAAAGCATAGAACACATCCCAGAACACTCGCCTTACCTTTAGTGTTTAATTCCCCGTCAGTCTGAAGTGCAACAGTGTGAATCACAGAATAAACACGGCTCATTAACATCCACCTCAATTACCATCAATAATATAATATCAGTGTATGATTATTAATAATGACTTATTTACACAACAACGATGTTTAAACATTCTGCTGCTCCACACACACACACACACACACACACACACACACACACACACACACACACACACACACATGATCAACCTTGGGAACAACATCATTTTATTTTGCTTAGTGTTTGATGAAGTCTGTTAATGAGAACTGGGAAATGTTGCAGTTTGATACGGACTTGGTGTCGATGGTAAAATGCAAGAGTTTGATAGTGTTCGAGTTTATTTAAATGCCAGGGCCAAAAGTTTTGAGAATGACAAATAATTTTGACAAAGTCTGCTGCTTCTGTGTTTTTAGATCTTTGTGTCAGATGTTACTCTGGTCTACTGAAGCATAAGTCTTTCATGCGTATCAAAGGCCTTTATTGACAATAACATTAAGTTTATGTAAAGAGTCAGTATTCGCAGTATTGATCCTTCTTTTTCAAGACCTCTTGCAGTTCGCCCTGACATGCTGTCAATCACTTCTGGACCACACCCTGACTCACGGCGCAGCACATTCTTAATAGAGTAAACGTGTCTGATGGAGGATAGAGGTGTTTAATGAAGAGTTTAGATGCTGGATGGAGTGTTGGAGAGTGCAGGTGTTTAATGCAGGATATAAATATTTGATGTAAAGTATAGGTGTTTGATGTACGTAGAGTGTAGGTGTTTAATGAAGAGTGTCTGTGTTTGATGAAAAGTATAAGTGTTTGATATACGTAGAATATTGGTGTTTGATGGAGAGTAAATGTGTTTGATGTATGTAGAGTATAGGTGTTTGATGTATGTAGAGTATAGGTGTTTGATGGATAGTATAGGTGTCTGATGGATAGTATAGGTGTTTGATGGATAGTATAGGTGTTTGATGGATAATATAGGTGTTTGATGGATAGTATAGGTGTTTGATGGATAGTATAGGTGTTTGATGGAGAGTATAGGTGTTTGATGGATAGTATTGGTGTTTGATGGAGAGTATAGGTGTCTGATGGATAGTATAGGTGTTTGATGGATAGTATAGGTGTTTGATGGATAATATAGGTGTTTGATGGATAGTATAGGTGTTTGATGGATAGTATAGGTGTTTGATGGATAGTATAGGTGTTTGATGGATAATATAGGTGTTTGATGGAGAGTATAGGTGTCTGATGGAGAGTATAGGTGTTTGATGGAGAGTATAGGTGTCTGATGGAGAGTATAGGTGTTTGATGGATAGTATAGGTGTCTGATGGATAATATAGGTGTTTGATGGATAGTATAGGTGTTTGATGGATAGTATAGGTGTCTGATGGATAATATAGGTGTTTGATGGATAGTATAGGTGTTTGATGGATAGTATAGGTGTTTGATGGATAATATAGGTGTTTGATGGAGAGTATAGGTGTCTGATGGATAGTATAGGTGTCTGATGGATAGTATAGGTGTCTGATGGATAGTATAGGTGTTTGATGGATAATATAGGTGTTTGATGGAGAGTATAGGTGTCTGATGGATAGTATAGGTGTTTGATGGATAGTATAGGTGTTTGATGGAGAGTATAGGTCTTTGATGGATAGTATAGGTGTCTGATGGAGAGTATAGGTGTTTGATGGATAGTATTGGTGTTTGATGGAGAGTATAGGTGTCTGATGGATAGTATAGGTGTCTGATGGAGAGTATAGGTCTTTGATGGATAGTATAGGTGTCTGATGGATAATATAGGTGTTTGATGGATAGTATAGGTGTTTGATGGATATAGGTGTCTGATGGAGGTATAGGTCTTTGATGGATAGTATAGGTGTTTGATGGATAGTATAGGTGTTTGATGGATAGTATAGGTGTTTGATGGAGAGTATAGGTGTCTGATGGATAGTATAGGTGTCTGATGGATAGTATAGGTGTCTGATGGATAGTATAGGTGTTTGATGGATAATATAGGTGTTTGATGGAGAGTATAGGTGTCTGATGGATAGTATAGGTGTTTGATGGATAGTATAGGTGTTTGATGGAGAGTATAGGTCTTTGATGGATAGTATAGGTGTCTGATGGAGAGTATAGGTGTTTGATGGATAGTATTGGTGTTTGATGGAGAGTATAGGTGTCTGATGGATAGTATAGGTGTTTGATGGAGAGTATAGGTGTCTGATGGATAGTATAGGTGTTTGATGGATAGTATAGGTGTTTGATGGATAATATAGGTGTTTGATGGATAGTATAGGTGTTTGATGGATAGTATAGGTGTCTGATGGATAGTATAGGTGTTTGATGGATAGTATAGGTGTTTGATGGATAATATAGGTGTTTGATGGATAGTATAGGTGTTTGATGGATAGTATAGGTGTTTGATGGAGAGTATAGGTGTTTGATGGATAGTATTGGTGTTTGATGGAGAGTATAGGTGTCTGATGGATAGTATAGGTGTTTGATGGATAGTATAGGTGTTTGATGGATAATATAGGTGTTTGATGGATAGTATAGGTGTTTGATGGATAGTATAGGTGTTTGATGGATAGTATAGGTGTTTGATGGATAGTATAGGTGTTTGATGGATAATATAGGTGTTTGATGGAGAGTATAGGTGTCTGATGGAGAGTATAGGTGTTTGATGGAGAGTATAGGTGTCTGATGGAGAGTATAGGTGTTTGATGGATAGTATAGGTGTCTGATGGATAGTATAGGTGTTTGATGGAGAGTATAGGTCTTTGATGGATAGTATAGGTGTCTGATGGATAATATAGGTGTTTGATGGATAGTATAGGTGTTTGATGGATAGTATAGGTGTCTGATGGATAATATAGGTGTTTGATGGATAGTATAGGTGTTTGATGGATAGTATAGGTGTCTGATGGATAATATAGGTGTTTGATGGAGAGTATAGGTGTCTGATGGATAGTATAGGTGTCTGATGGATAGTATAGGTGTCTGATGGATAGTATAGGTGTTTGATGGATAATATAGGTGTTTGATGGAGAGTATAGGTGTCTGATGGATAGTATAGGTGTTTGATGGATAGTATAGGTGTTTGATGGAGAGTATAGGTCTTTGATGGATAGTATAGGTGTCTGATGGAGAGTATAGGTGTTTGATGGATAGTATTGGTGTTTGATGGAGAGTATAGGTGTCTGATGGAGAGTATAGGTCTTTGATGGATAGTATAGGTGTCTGATGGAGAGTATAGGTGTTTGATGGATAGTATTGGTGTCTGATGGAGAGTATTGGTGTCTGATGGAGAGTATAGGTCTTTGATGGATAGTATAGGTGTTTGATGGAGAGTATAGGTGTTTGATGGATAGTATTGGTGTTTGATGGAGAGTATAGGTGTCTGATGGATAGTATAGGTGTTTGATGGAGAGTATAGGTGTTTGATGGAGAGTATAGGTGTTTGATGAAGAGTATAGGTGTTTGATGGATAGTATTGGTGTTTGATGTATGTAGAGTATAGGTGTTTGATGGATAGTATTGGTGTTTGATGTATGTAGAGTATAGGTGTTTGATGGAGAGTATGGGTGTTTGATGTATGTAACGTATAGGTGTTTGATGAAGGGTATAGGTGTTTGATGAAGACTATTGGTGTTTGATTGATAGTATTGGTGTTTGATGTATGTAGAGTATAGGTGTTTGATGGAGAGTTTGTTGGATGGATATTATAGGTGTTTAATAAAGAATACATGTCTTTGGTATAGAGTATATGTTTTGGATGCAGCTTATAGGTGTTTGATGGAGAGTACAAGACTTTCATAAAGGGTATATGTTGTTTGGTGTAGAGTATAGGTGTTGGATGCAGTGTATAGGTATTTGATGATGTAGAGTATACAGTAGGTGTTTGATGGAGAGTATATGTGTTTGGTGTAGAGTATACAGTAGATGTTGGCCGCTTATAGGTGTTTCATGTAGAGTTTTTGATGAAGAGTACATTCACGTTGGTGATTTTAGGACCAGTGTTTATTTCCTGTATGATGTCAAACACAGTATGTGTGTGTGTGTGTGTGTGTGTGTGTGTAGGTTTTCTTTACCCCACACATTGAGCTGCAGATTAGTGTCTGGTGTTCAGACGTGCTGTAGATGTCGACTCTGTTCAGTTTAATAATTCATTTGGCTGATGCTTTTATCTGGAGCAGCTCAGTCAGCATTCCGTCTGTCGCTGTTCCGCGCTCGTGTTTAAGGGCCGAACGGTGGCTTTCTAAGGCTCATAAGCTTCACCGGCAAACTCTCAGCTCTCGCTGCCCACGATGGTACGTTGGCTGAAAATGCAAGGCCAAATCAGGTATTAATAAAACACTTGAAAGTAAAGTACAAGTGCTTCAGAAAAGTTTCTGAGGCTTCTCATGAAAACATAACAAAAAGAATATTCTTTCTTAGACGAGGCAGGTTTAAAGCATGCTGATCTCTCTCTCTCTCTCACACACACACACACACACACACACACACACACACACACACACACACACACACACACACCTCATTAATATCATGAGGATTATGGACATTTCCATATAAGGAGATTCATTAACATGATGGACACGACAGGACAGGGGACGAGCTCCCGCTATTTTATATTCATTTAATCTGAATTATGGGGGACTGAAAAGAATTTCCAAAAACAAATCAGCAAATAAACCATTTATTCATTTATAAATTAAGACGAGCCATTTAATCAGGCCAAAAGTAATGGCGCCCTTTGCAGGAGAAACCATTAGCTTGTGTTTATTTTGCAGCTCTATCTGTGGGCGTGGCTAAATGTAAATCTGTTTTGCTGTGATTTAGGGGTGAAGAATAGTAAGATTTTATTAATCTCATGGGACTTAAAAAATCTGTTTATATATATAAACCAAAGCATTTACTCACAACTTTACTTAAAGATAAACACATCCCCGTGTTGTCCGTTAATCCCCATGTGTGTGTGTGTGTGTGTGTGTGTGTGTGTGTGTGTGTGTGCTTCTAGCTGAGAAATGAGAACATGCGCAATGTGAAAATGACTTCCTTTTTCCATTTGCAGGTTTGTGTGTGTGTGTGTGTGTGTGTGTGTGTGTGTGTGTGTGTGTGTGTGTGTTTGTTTGTTTGTGTGTTTGTGCAATGCACCATTCCAATCCCAAACCCACTGAGACAGTGCTGACTCTGCACCGGGTCGATGATTTATGTGCTCTTGTGCTGCCTTAAAAATGGAAAGCAAAGCTGGACTGCATTGAACATGTGTGTGTGTGTGTGTGTGTGTGTGTGTGTGTGTGCGTGTGTGTGTGTGAGTGTGAGAGAGAGATTTATGCAACATTTTATGTGCCTTAGGCAGTTAGGACAGGTACATGTTGGTGTGTGTGTGTGTGTGTGTGTGTGTGTGTGAGAATCTCCATGTTAGATGTGAAATGTTCATGACCTAAAGTTCACTGGAGGTCTTTATTTACAGAGAAGATGTGTGGGGTTTAACAGAACATGTGAGCTTTCATTTAATACTCATCGTATCTAGTGTGTGTGTGTGTGTGTGTGTGTGTGTGTGTGTGTGTGTGTGTGTGTGTGTGTGTAAGGTGTTCTCTCAGGCGGATGCTCCTGCACAGGCCACACAAGAGTGATAATCTCCAGCCTAAAGAAGAGGAAGAGAATAAAAAGTTTCTGCAGGGCTATCGGCTCTAATCCAGAGGTGTAGTGGTGGTGAGTTTAAATCCTGTTCCAGCAATCCAGCTGCAGAGACATAATACACAAGACAGCACTAAAATAAAAAGTACTGGTCACACCCTGAGGAGCACAAGAGTGGACGTCAGACAGGTGCGTTCATCTGGAGACCAACCAGGAGGTGTGTGTGTGTGTGTGTGAGAGAGAGAGAGAGAGTTAGCACCTTAATATCAGATCCATGAGGAGAGCGGAGGAGTAGAATTAAGTTCTTTTATATAAAACATCCCTCCAACATTATTCTCCAGTTCAGCAGCATTCACCGTCCAGCACGAACAAACATTGTTATTATCTAAAACCTTTCCTTCGAACACTTAAACAGAATGAAATCTCAATTCTCTTAAATAACAAAAACAAATTGTTCACTAACAGTAACATGTCTTAACCCCCCCCACACACACACACACATTTACCAAAGTCAAACAAATACACTAATTTCTCCTTGAACACCAAAACACTAGACTGTACTCCCTCATCCCAACAAACACCTCCAACAAACTCCACCAAACATCATCAAACACCTCCATCAAACACCTCAACCAAACACCATCAAACTCCATCAAACACCTCCCCTAAACTCTATCAAACACCATCAAACACCTCCACCAAACTCCATCAAACTCAATCAAACACCACCAAACTCAATCAAATACCACCAAACTCCATCAGACTCCATCAAACACCTCCATCAAACACCATCAAACACCACCAAACTCTATCAAACTCCATTGAACATCATCAAACTCCACCAAACTCCATCAAACATCTCCATCAAACACCTCCATTAAAGACCTCCATCAAACACCTCCATCAAACACCATCAAACACCACCATACACCACCAGACTCCATCAGACACCTCCATCAAACACCACCAAACTCCATCAGACTCCATCAAACACCATCAAACTCCACCAAACACCACCAAACACCTCCATCAAACACCTCAACCAAACACCATCAAACACCTACCCTAAACTCTATCAAACACCATCAAACACCTCCACCAAACTCCATCAAACTCAATCAAACACCACCAAACTCAATCAAACACCACCAAACTCCATCAGATTCCATCAAACACCTCCATCAAACACCATCAAACACCACCAAACACCACCAAACTCTATCAAACTCCATTGAACATCATCAAACTCCACCAAACTCCATCAAACACCACCAAACTCCATCAGATTCCATCAAACACCTCCATCAAACACCACCAAACACCACCAAACTCTATCAAACTCCATTGAACATCATCAAACTCCACCAAACTCCATCAAACACCTCCATCAAACACCTCCATCAAAGACCTCCATCAAACACCACCATCAAACACCACCAAACTCCATCAGACTCCATCAAACACCATCAAACACCACCAAACTCCATCAGACTCCATCAAACACCATCAAACTCCACCAAACACCACCAAACACCTACATCAAAAACCTCAACCAAACACCATCAAACTCCATCAAACACCTACCCTAAACTCTATCAAACACCATCAAACACCTCCACCAAACTCCATCAAACTCAATCAAACACCACCAAACTCAATCAAACACCACCAAACTCCATCAGATTCCATCAAACACCTCCATCAAACACCACCAAACACCACCAAACTCTATCAAACTCCATTGAACATCATCAAACTCCACCAAACTCCATCAAACACCTCCATCAAACACCTCCATTAAAGACCTCCATCAAACACCACCATCAAACACCACCAAACTCCATCAGACTCCATCAAACACCATCAAACACCACCAAACTCTATCAAACTCTATCAAACTCCATTGAACACCATCAAACTCCACCAAACTCCATCAAACACCTCCATCAAACACCTCCATTAAAGACCTCCATTAAAGACCCCCATCAAACACCTCCACCAAACTCCATCAGACTCCATCAAACACCAAACTCCACCAAACTCCATCAAACACCTCCATTAAAGACCTCCATCAAACACCATCAAACACCACCAAACTCCACCAGACTCCATCAAACACCTCCACCAAACTCTATCAAACTCCATTGAACACCATCAAACACCATCAAACACTATCAGAATCCATCAGAATCCATCAAACACCTCCATCAAACCCCATCAAACACCTCCATCAAACTCCATCAAACACCATCAAACTCTGGCGCCGTGCACTCTGACACATTCAATCATACTAAAGCACTAACACTCTCCATCAAACACAAACAAATAAAACATTCATTAAAACACAGAAGCCCTTCAGGATTTAGACGCGCGCCAACACTCTCCACCAAAGTTCCCCTGAAACACCGCAGGCGACACTGCAGCGCGCTCACCCAGAAAAACACGGAGACGTTTTGATCAGAGCGCGAGAGTTCACTAATGCATTCTTTAAAACACATAAAACAGATCTGTCTCTATTTTATATAACGTGTAAATAATAAACAGCGGCCGAGCCGAGGGTTTTATTAGTTTTTGATAAATGATGAAGCCGGTTAACTGTGAGGCTCTGAGTCGTGCCACTCTCGGGTTATGACATTTTAAAATAATAATAAAAGAACACTTGATTAATATTCTGCGCTTAGATTTATGGAAGGTTTAGCAGGGGATTTATGAAGCCTGTGGAGATCTGCACAAAGCGCACAGTTTGCATTAAATACCACAATCCTCAGCACCTCTGACTCGCTATTAAAATATGAGCGTATTAGTTAATTGGCCTGGGACGTGGAGCTGCGTGGAACCGATAAAGAACATACTGCTTTCACCGTTTCACTGAATTTATTCCTCCATTTCATTAATGAAGAGAGAGCGAGAGAAGCAGCTGAGTGCGGAGAAAAAAGTTTGAACGTATGGATTGCACTGAAAACCAAACACTGTGTGTGTGTGTGTGTGTGTGTGTGTGTGTGTGTTGCCTGAATCTAGAACATTCTCCCCCTGGCTCATTTAATTCAAACAGGGTTTTTACCGAACGCTAAAAAGCTCAAGCTTCTTGATGTGTGGAAAGATTCAGCAACAAAACACCAAAACACAGCAACACAACGTCCAACATTCTCCAACACACACACACACACACACACCCCAACATTCTCCAACACCCACACACACCAACATTCTCCAACACACACCAACATTCTCCAACACACACACACACACACACACACACACACACACACACACACACACACACACACACACACACACACACACATTAACAACCTCTAATGTGAATCAGCCATCCAACAAAAACACTCCAGACAAGCACTAACAGCACACACACACACACACACACGCACACACACACACTCTCTCTCTCCAGCTGGTGGTGTTAGCGCTCATCTTCAAACTGAAGTGCATTCTGGTTAATATTTCCTGAAGAAAGTGTTTTGTGGAGCAGAGGGAATCTGAGGAAATTAAAATGCGATCCAATTATTGGACACATTAGCAGTAATCGAGGACCTGTGTGTGTGTGTGTGTGTGTGTGTGTGTGTGTGTGTGTGTGTGAGAGTGAGTGTGTGTGTATGTGTGTTATTGTGTGTGAGTGTGTGTGTGTGTGTGTGTGTCTGTGTGTGTGTGTGTGCGTGTGTGTGTTATTGTGTGTGTGTGTGTGTGTGTGTGTTGTACACCTGAGGGCGATGTTTGCTAACTGCTACACACGGAAACTTTAGCATTGATATTAACCAGGAAGTGAACAGAGAGATGGAGAATCGACTGGCATTGATAATCCACTTCACCTTCATCAATCCTCCAATCCAGCCTTAATTCACACAGGAGGAGACTTCTGATTAATCAGTGCGCTCTAAACACACACACACATACACACACACACACACACACACACACACACACACACACACACACACACACACATTTTCATTAGCATTCAAGTAGCCTGAGCTCCCAGTAGGTGGCCTTACAGAGCAGCAATCAATTGTGCCAAGGGGAAGCGGTCAAGTGCTACATCTGGGAGTGTGTATGTGTGTATGTGTGTGTGTGTGTGTGTGTGTGTGTGTGTGAGAGAGAGAGAGAGAACACAGGTCTAAAATGAGAGATGGTAAGCTCTTTTTAATAGGCACCCATGAATCACTGCCTCCAGGTGCACTAATGAGGCTGACAACTGCCCATCGCTCTCTACTGCCTCTCTCTCTCTAACTATCCACTGCTGGGATGATAAATCAGAGAGATGGAGTATCGCGAGAAACCGATACACACTCCAGAGGACGCGGCGTGAAATATTAAACGTATGTCCGATAATCATGCTGCGAAGTTTCACTGAGTAAACGAGTCGGAATTAGGATGACTTTCTGATCGGACAGAGCAGACGAGCTCACTGATCTGAGACTGTCTGAGGGGGCGTGGCCTATTCTAATGAGCTTGTTTAAATTAACAGATAAATGCGTAAGCGCCATTCACACACTCAAATCTCATTTATAGCGCCGACCAGGGTCCGGGTTCGATTCCCACCTCGGGTCTGTGTGTGTGTGTGTGTGTGTGTGTGTGTGTGTGTGCGCGCATGTTCTCCTCGTGCTCGGTGGGTTTCCTCCAGGTTCTCCGGTTTCCTCCCACAGTCCAAAAACAGGCAGATTAGTCTCGTATCGTGTGTGTGATGGATGGCCGTTCCTCCAGGGTGGACCTCGCCTTGTACCCTGTGTTGCATCTTTACTGAACTAACAATTCGGGAACAATTCTCACAGTGTGTGTGTGTTAGTGAAATCTTTGGGTTCTAACCATGACACACTTTCACTTTTCGTCTCTGCTGTCAAAAGGAAATGAAGAAATGAACAGGAATTAGAAATATGGTTTGCAATATGGACAACTTTTTCAGCCAGAAAACACTGCAGTCTGGCAGGAGGAGGATATGAGGAAGGAGATGTGAGTAGGCTGGAGACGCCAGGACAGAGACAGAGAGACAGAGACAGAGAGACTGTGGAGAGACAGACAGACAGAGAGAGAGAGAGAGAAGTAGGAACGAGTGTGAGAGATGAAGATGAAGACGAGGGTGAGGGGGTGGTGTGAGACAGGTGGAGGCGGAGAGACCTGCTGTTGTTCCAGTTGGACCTCATGATATAATGTTATTTTCTGTTCATATTAATCCCAGCGCAGCATCACAGCATTTCACTGCACACAGTAACACTTGAGGTTTAATGATACTGTAGATGTGAAAAGACGTGAAGTCAGTCATCAGTGCTATGGTTGGAAAAGTTTAGAGAGAGAGTATAGCACAGAGTGGCGAAGGGGAACACACTGGTGCCCCTCCCTGTATACTGAACCTCCACCATCCCCCCCCCCCCCACACACACACACACACCCCTTGACATGCTGCAGGAATGTTTCACCACCGCATGTAAAGATTTCTAGCTCGGCTGCTGTCTCTCTCCATAAAGTTATCTTTTATAAATTAGGTGTGTTTATATTTACTTGGCACACGCTGTGAATCCTGCAAGACACAAGTAAATGTGTGTGTGTGTGTGTGTGTGTGTGTGTGTGTAGATTCAGGTTCCCACTGTTCCTTTATCTCTTGCTTCCAGTGTAGCTTTATCAATTGACTGACTTCCTTAAAGCTGTCTGGCTTCAGTTAGTGTGTGTGTGTGTTTGTATGTGTGTTTGTGTGTGTTGACCTTCTGGCTGGATTACTGAGTGAGGATTAAATCAGCATTAGCGTGGGATGGTATTTGGTGAAAACAAAAACACTCAATGAAATGAACAGAGGAGAAGCGACAGCGTGCTTTTTAAAAACGACAGAAGAAACGCAGCTCATGTTAGACCCGGCGCGAGGAACAGCAACCGCTGACGTGTGTAGGGGTGTATAGGGGTGCCAATAATTTAGCTGAATTAATTTTTTGAACCATTGGAAGGTTAAAGAGTAATAAAGATGCAGTTTAAGAGTGTGTATTGTTAAAACGCTCACACGATGTTCACTTAGAGTAAAATAAGAATGTGTGACGGTTGGCGAGGTCGTGACGTGGGACGGTCGGCGTGGTCGTGACGTGGGACGGTCGGCGTGGTCGTGACGTGTGACGGTCGGCGTGGTCGTGACGTGTGAAGGTCGGCGTGGTCGTGACGTGTGACGGTTGGCGTGGTCGTAGTGAAGTTGCTTCAGTGGAGATCGTGTTGGAGTCGGCCCTCTGCATTGAGAGCATCGCTCCAACACATGCCGGGTTTGTCCTGAAATCTCAGGTGTAACCTTTAGCCAGAGGCTCCTACCTTCCTGTCTATCCATCTAATGTTCACACACGTCCACAGTTGTTATCTGCACCTTGAATTGAATTCTGGCAGCAATGTGCATCATTATGTTTCCTCTAAAGATGTGAGTTGACTTTGAAGTTACAAGGCCGCAGTGCTAACAAGGCGCCGGCACACCACCTGCTGCAGTTAAATAAACAAACAGTGAGATACAGCACGGCGTCAGGGGCCAAGGGGGCCAGTAGTTATGATAATATCGTACTTTAGAGAACTCTCGAGTGCTGCATTTCTCTCTCTAATGTTCTGCAAAACATCGATCCACTTACAGAAACATTTCAGTACAATATTAGACTGTAACACCAAGTCATGATTCACACTAGTGTGTGTGTGTGTGTGTGTGTGTGTGTGTGTGTGTGTGTGTGTGAGAGAACACCGTATGCAGTATAACCACTCATACATGGTTTCTGCTTGTCTTCCTCTCGTCCCATCATCACCACACCGGAGTCTTCCTCCTCTTTCACAGATAAGCGAGTGGCACGGAACAGCCATGAGAAATACACAGAGTGATGATCTTTACACCCGGATAACAAGCTCATGTGATCTACACGTCTGTACTGAGCTCACTGACCTATCGAGGGGTCTGATGGTACTAATCACACTATGACCTGTTTTGAAATGATCGGATAAATAAGCAATATCACACTGAAGATCATGCTGTTGTGCTGAATATCAGAATGGCTGTGATGTGGTGGTAGGCGCGATGGTGCGGCCCGAGTGCTGATATTCAGTATAACAGCATGACCTCGAGTGTGATATGGCTGTTATACAACTGTTCCACAAACACCATTTATTATCAACAGATTATGATTTGTTTCTTTATTTAGCCAGTTATTTGGCTCCGCCCACACATAGATTTCCATTACTGGTGGAACTAATTAACAGCGACTGGTGGAGCTGGCGAGGGAAAGTTAGCGAGCGACAGTCAGTGTAATGAACAGAAGCTGAGAGTCGTGTTAAACTCTTAGCGGTTCTCTGTCGGAGCTCCAGGTGAGGCGAGTAGAGCATGGAGGTGGAGGACGGTCCTGAGAAACTCACCAGATTTACTGCAGATTTACACTTTTTACACTTTAGAATATCAGGGTTCCGGAGTCGAATCCCAAATAGTGTTAAATGTAAAGCTAGTGCACTATGTAGGGTGTACACTCGCTTGTTCCTCACTCCCAGTAGTGCCCTTCATCAGGGGTTAGAGAGGGATTTGGGATTCAGCCTCGTGTTAGACGCTAGTTAGCTTTGTAGCTAAGCGTTAGCCGTAAACAGAACGACACGGACGGTTCAGAGGCGATTCAGAAGGACGTAGAAGTGATTAGTGCAGAGACGTGAGGCGTTTTGTTTAAAACGACGTGACGTTATCAGATGTGTGTTGTTGCTGAAAGTGCGTCTGTGACTGGGTGTGAATGTGGGCGTGGTCAGGCAGCTGCTCTCTCCTCAGTACTGCGGACCGTCCAGACCGACTCTCACCCACGGTGAGATACACAGTAAGTGTCATTAACCACTGGACAACACCTGGGACACGCCCAGTCACACACACAGTTAGTGTCATTAACCACTGGACAACACCTGCGACACGCCCAGTCACACACACAGTTAGTGTCATTGACCACTGGACAACACCCGGGACACGCCCAGTCTCACACACATAGTTAGTATCATTAACCACTGGACAACACCTGGGACACGCCCAGTCTCACACACATAGTGTCATTAACCACTGGACAACACCTGGGACACGCCCACTCACACACACACAGTTAGTGTCATTAACCACTGGACAACACCCGGGACACGCCCAGTCACACACACACAGTTAGTGTCATTAACCACTGGACAACACCCGGGACACGCCCAGTCTCACACACATAGTTAGTGTCATTAACCACTGGACAACACCTGGGACACGCCCAGTCACACACACACAGTTAGTGTCATTAACCACTGGACAACACCTGCGACACGCCCAGTCTCACACACACAGTTAGTGTCATTAACCACTGGACAACACCCGGGACACGCCCATCACACACACAGTTAGTGTCATTAACCACTGGACAACACCTGGGACACGCCCAGTCACACACACACAGTTAGTGTCATTAACCACTGGACAACACCTGGGACACGCCCAGTCACACACACACAGTTAGTGTCATTAACCACTGGACAACACCTGGGACACGCCCAGTCTCACACACACAGTTAGTGTCATTAACCACTGGACAACACCTGGGACACGCCCAGTCACACACACACAGTTAGTGTCATTAACCACTGGACAACACCTGCGACACGCCCAGTCTCACACACACAGTTAGTGTCATTAACCACTGGACAACACCTGCGACACGCCCAGTCTCACACACACAGTTAGTGTCATTAACCACTGGACAACACCTGCGCCCAGTCACGCCATTAACAGTGCGACAAGTCACACACACAGTTAGTGTCATTAACACTGACAACACCTGCGACACGCCCAGTCACACACACACAGTTAGTGTCATTAACCACTGGACACACCTGCGACACGCCCAGTCACACACAGTTAGTGTCATTAACCACTGGACAACACCTGCGACACGCCCAGTCTCACACACACAGTTAGTGTCATTAACCACTGGACAACACCTGCGACACGCCCAGTCTCACACACACAGTTAGTGTCATTAACCACTGGACAACACCTGCGACACGCCCAGTCACACACACACAGTTAGTGTCATTAACCACTGGACAACACCTGCGACACGCCCAGTCTCACACACATAGTTAGTGTCATTAACCACTGGACAACACCTGGGACACGCCCAGTCACACACACACAGTTAGTGTCATTAACCACTGGACAACACCTGCGACACGCCCAGTCTCACACACATTATTACACCACACAGTGCTGTTACTTTCTGTTATCAGCACTCGTGTCGAATAACGTTTCTCGTCCAATCAGATCACTCGCTCATTGCAACATTGATTTGTGAATGTTTATGGTGTATTATTTTGCTTGCGAGGTCTCAGACAGTGCAGCAGTCGCAGCTGTGTACAGTGTAGTTAAGGATGAATTAACTCATTGTGTAATCTATAAACTACAGAGTAAACAGTAAGAACCCCGGAGTTTAGCGCTGGTTCAGTGATTACACGATCGAGCGGTGTGAGTAACGTCTGGATGCATTTGTGTTTGTAGAAAAGCAACGAGCACTGACACTCGAAATAACTTGACAGAATAACTCGAGGGCGCCGAGGTTGGCAGAGACGAGCGGAGCCGCCGTGAGCCGAATGTAACGCAGCGTTTAATTATGTCGTCAACATTTATTTGAATACGCCTGTTAAAAAAAAACAAAACAATCTTAATAGCTTTTTAAAATGTATGCGTTGAAAGGTTATTATGAAAGTCACACACACACACACACACACACACACACACACACACACACACACACACACACACACACACAGAGTGATTCAGTTTAATCTTTATTGCTGCTGTTATTTGATGTAATTAGTTTGCTGATTAGTGGTTTATTTCAGAGTTAAGGTGGAGATTGAAACAGACACAATGACAATTTAATCAGGTTTAATAGACGAAGCTGTCCGAGCTGTTTACTCCTGAGTGACGTAGAACTGACACGGGGGCAGAAATCACTTCAAACACAAGACAAAACAACACAATTCTCTTAGACAGCCGTGAATTGTACATCATTTTTTATTAGAGGATCTGCGTCTGAATCAGTGAATCATTTGATCATGCCTGAGAATCACTAATCTCTCATCCAGGGTTTGAATCAGGGAGTCATTTGCTCATGACTGAGAACTGTGTCTCTGGTGTTGAGTGTGTGAATCAGTGAATCATTCATTCATCACCAGGATTTGCTCCTCTTCAGACACCGGTTTAGTGTGTGAATCAGTGAATCATTTGATCATGCCTGAGAATCGATCCTCTGCTGTTCATCGTTTGAATCACTGAATCATTCTGTCATGACTAGGACTAGTTCCTCATTTGTCTATTGTTTGAATCAGTGAATCATTTGGTCATGTCCAAGAATCTCTTCATGAATCAGTGGATCATGCAGTCATGACTGGGACTCGCTCCTTAGTTCCTGATCGAAACAGTTAGAGAGTGCTGACACTGGAGACTCCTTCCATGTTGTCGTCGGTCTTTCGGCTGCTCCCGTCGAGGAGTCGCCACATCGGACCCTCCGGTCCACTCAACACCATGGCGCAGGTTTTTACGCCGGACAGCCTTGCTGATGCGACCCTGGGGCTGGGGTTTGGGAATCGAACCCGAGCCTTCCACACGGGCCTCCTGCTTTAAGTGTGACAAAACCTTCACTTCCATAAAACACTGATGTGTCGATGATTAATGAGGTTTAAATAAAGTTACTTTAAAGTTACTATAAGAATAAGACATCAAACATTAGCGATGACCTAAGACTCGATTCTTCTCTCTGGCACACGGACGCCGAGGCCGCAAGCAGCTAAAACGTCTAATAAACCTGCGCTGCGGTTGTGTTAAAACTTTACTTTTATATTTGTGTTTTTCAGCAGCAGCGCGGCGGCGAGAGAGGCGGAGTCACCAGCTGTGAACTCGCTCCGGCTTCACGCTGCGCTGCCCGAACACACCCGACAGGACCGACGCTCTGTGTATGAGAGAGTGTGTGTGTGTGTGTGTGTGTGTGTGTGTGTGTGTGTGCCGATTGTTTAATTGTACTATTTCTGTAAAAATCGTACAGTAGATAAACAAACGTCATTCTGCTCACATTAACTTCATTAACATGACGTGCTAATTGTGCTGTGCTAATTAATCCAAAACATTTCACAGAGTGAGAATCTGAACTAACACACACACACACACGCACGCACACACACACACACACACACACACACACACACACACACACACACACACACACACACACACACATGTCAGACTTTGTTTCTAACTCAAAGTAAAATCCCAGACTTGGTGTCAGTACGTGTGTGTGTGTGTGTGTGTGTGTGTGTGTGTGTATGTGTGAATTCCATTTTAAGTCTCTCTCTCTTTCTCTCTCACACTCACACACACACACACACACACACACACACACACACACACACACACACACACACACACAAATCTTATGCAATTTTCCTAAAAATTGACTCATATGATGTAAATAAACTGTAAATTCAGAGACTTTTTTTTGCATAAGCAGTTTTATTAACAACGTTTGTGTTTTTTGCTGTTCTATTTTATTAAATGAAACTTTTCAGATCTCAGTGCAGAGGAGGTTTTTGACACTCTTGAATAATAAAATATATGTTATTGCATTTATTACATATAATAATAATAATAATAATAATAATAATAATAATAATAATCTGCTGTATTATGTGTATTTTTTATTAGTAATTATACATCCTCTAATCTGGAGCATTAACGCATCATGAGTCAGAACTAACACTGTTTTTTTAAAGCAAAAACTATAAAAAAATATTTGAAATTCTCATTATTAATGTAAGCAGCAAACAGCACGTGTAACACTGTATTTATAATTACATTAAAAATAATGTTAGTCGTTAAAAAATAGTTCAGATTTCTATAATATAATGTATATAATATATAATATAAGAATATAATAATACACATAGCAGGCTGTTACTGCAGTATTTGCATATTCATGGGCATCGTTAAGACTTTCATTCATTTATTTGTATATAAACAGTTTATTATCGCACTCAGGTTACGTTTACTGGCTTTAAATGACTTGAGGAAGTTGTTGCTCCTGTTAACACAAATCTCAGAAAAGGTTTGTACAAATCACCAAAAAAAAAAAAAAAAAAACGGAAGAAACTAGAAAGGGTTTAAAACGAATCTGTAGATTGAAAAATGTCATGTGACTGAAAGAATAAAAGCAATTCTTGAAAGTAGTCACGTGAAAAACGTGTGAACCGGTCGGTCGCGGCTGGACGTCGCTCGTCTCTGATCCAGCAGGTTAATGTTTAAATCAGTCTTTCCGTCACGAGCGTGATTCACTTCTCTGTTCCTCAGGGTTTGAACGAGTGAATCACTTCTCATTGCGGAGATTCACTCAGGCGTCCATGTTCTTGCTTTCAGACAGAAGACGTTTCCTCATGAGAACCCGTGCAGACAAACTGTTCAGTCGTCGTCTAATTGTGCTGGTATGCTGGACCTTAACGTTTAACATGCTCAGTGAGTCAGTAGTGTTAGAATCGGTGAATCATTTGTCATGACTGAGATTGACTCTCCTGCTGTTCAGTGTTGGAATCAATGAATTAACCAGACATGAAGACAGTCATTTCGTAAGATTCACATGTCTGCTGCTCAGTGTTTGAGTAAGTGAATCACTTTTATTTATCACTGTTTGATTCAGAGAATCATTCGGTCATTACAGAGATTCACTCACAGCGTTGTGATTAACACATGATTCACTTTTCTTTTATTAAGCAAATCTGCATCATGTGACCAGTGGCCATGAGTTAGTGATGGGAGATTTGGGAAGAACAGAAAGCGTGAGCACAGTTTGTGATATACGGGCGGCGTTGGGTGTAACATGTTACAAAGTAACGCGTTAGATGACTTTTTTGATGTGACGAGTAATCTAACGCGTTCGCTCCGTGAAGTTACAAATGTAATCCGTTATTCAGACAATTTATGGAATCCGTGAGCCAGACAGCAGTCATTCCCAATCCATTAGTGTGTGTGTGTGTGTGTGCGTGTGTGATGTTGTCCTACAAGCCCCGCCCCCGATACCCCGCCCCCCTCCATTATTCCTGCTGTTACACCCCTATCTCACCCATGTGGTTTGACTATGTGAGGACCGACGCGCGGAAAGATGGAACCTGATCACAGTGAATCCTGATGAAGCGCACTTACGGCCACCGCGCGACACCGCGTAGCTGAGATCGGGGTGTTACTGTAGTAGTGAACAGATTCTGGGCCAAACTTCACTGAGTGATGACGGTAGAATAATTATAAAGGTCTCGACTGAAACAACATGCACGAGGAAGCACAGAGGAGTTTTTATTTTCTGCAGTGGAAAAGTTACTCGAACTGGTTACTTTTATCAGAAAGTCACGCAGTGATGTAACGGATTACTTTTTGAAGACAGTCATTTTGTAACGTAATTAGTTACTTTAAAAAGTAACGTCCCGCAGCACTGGATACAGAACATGCCGGATTCGAGCGGAATCTCGCAGAAGCTCAACAAAACTTACATTTTCATGAAATATCACCAAAGTCATTCTTTATCCCTTTATTAAGTGCAGCTCAGATCGTTCTCACACACTGAGCCATTTATTAATCTTTACTGCCACGCCGTCCATTACAAATCAAAATATAATAACCTCTTCTCAGTTTCCAGAAAAGTGTTTTTTTTTTTTTTTTTTTTGGTCTTCTTTTCCTGGAGGTTTTAATAAATTATAAGCGCATCTCCATGATCATAACATCATTCAATGAGATTTGAATAATAGATCTTCTCGACGGCTATCCACTCTTTAAAGTTCTCCGTAGTGGAAGAGATTTCCAGGACGTAATCATTAAGACGTAGACGTCTTTTAGAGATCATATTTACAGATTTTTATAATTTATGGTTTTAAAAGCCTGTTTAAAAAAAAAACTGCAGGAAAGTGTAAGGGAGACGAACGCTGGCTTTATAAGCCACTCTGCAGATGTGATTTATTCCTGCTGTCAGAAATAATGCGGGGGAAAGAAAAACAAAGCCGAATCTAACGGGGAACGGCGCGGCTAAAGTGAGCTGCTGCAGGTGATTCATAATCCGTATCGACTGCAGCGTTTATGCATTATTCGTTTTCATGGAGGAGCATTAAATACAAATGGCCCGGGCTGAAAACTTCCATCAGGAGCGCGTCTGACAGCAGCTCGATGCTAAGAGCGTTGAGTAAAGCGCAGAGAGAAGCTCCATCGACTCTGCGCGTCTGCTCCGCCGGCCGAAATGCGTTTATTACAGACGATGCCATCGTAAAGAGAAGAAGCAGAGAACACTAATGGCTGCATGTTTTAAAGGCCTTTTAACTCAGTTTTATATCAGCATCGATATAATTCAGCCAGGACGAGAGATCGGAGCGTCGCGGTCACATGGCGAGGAGGAATAAACCCCTGTGTGCGGCGCGGCTGCAGGAAACTAATCAACCAGGGTCACTGTTAACACTGATGTTATTTCATTTCCTCGAACATCACGTCTTTGAGTGTTTTATATCTCAGACAGAAAAGAAAACAGTCTAGATGTATGTCTTCCTTGATCCCTGAGACATGGTGGGAGGATCCAGTGCTGGAGTATCGGTTGGTCCAGAGGGAACAGGGAATGGTTACGCTAGGCTAGGCTAGGCTAGGCTAGGCTAGGCTAAGCCATCATGTTTGTTTTAGAGGTACAGTGTTAAATGCACAATTTTAACATATGATGGGTTTAACTGTGATGTACAGATGTTAACTCAACCGGAAATGGACGTCTACTGTTGTGCAATGAGGCTCTTTCAAGAAAAATGATGCAGTAACTTTCGTTTGCGACGTCCTGCACTAAAATGTCCCCCTGCCACAGACTGCTCCCCCGTATCTCATAATTATGAGATACTAAGTTGTCATTATGAGATAAGGAATTAGAATTAGAATTAAATATGAATTATGAGATACTAAGTCAGAATTATGAGATAAGAAGTCATAAGTATGAGATAACTAGCTAATAATTACGAGATACTAAGTCATAATTACAAGATAGTTATTATGACTATTTCAGTCGTAATTGTGAGATAGTAAGTCATAAGTACGAGCTAGTAAATTATAATTACGAGATACTAAGTCATAATTATGAGATAGTAAGTCATAAGTATGAGATAATTCCTGTGATATTTGTTTTTCTTTGAATGCAGTGCGCTTCCGTTCTTCTGTAACTCCCTCAGACGTCAAGCATCATCTGTAAGTATTAATGTAAAAACTAGACCTGTGCAATAAGCTGATCTTTTGTTTGAATTTTTTAATGTTTATATTGAATGTGATTTTTTAAAAACTACAAACGGTGTTCTTGCTATTCTGTAAACTAGTCGAAAATGATTGTGCAAATCAAAATGATGACATGTGACATAAACAACTAGCAACGGTTAGCTAGTTAGCTGGATATTTAAGAATGATCAAATGGATGGCGGATATTTTACAATTTGTAAACTCATGAATATTAATAGACGGCGACCTTCAGGTTTTCTTCTTCTTGCTCTGCTTGTCAGACTGCATTGTGTATCAGTATAATGATTATTACATTATAAGCTTCGATTTTTGCTTATCCGTGGACAACAGACCGAACATCTGCCATTGAGATTGTGGTCGTAATGAATCTCTAATATCCCATTTTACCAGTTTGAGTTTGCTTGATTCCCAGCCAGTCAAAAGCTTGCTATGTCTAGAACAAGGGTAAACCGCAGTAAAGTAATTCTTTCACCAAAGAAAGAAAGAGCTGGACGGCTTTCACATCCTTGTTGAATTCTTCGTGCCTGGTCCGATTTAGAGTTTTACCTTTCCTGATTTGATGGTGAATCTCGAGCTGTGTCCAAAACATATTGCAGCGGCCTCAGAGGTACGGGACGTGACTGCAGGGATGCAGGGAGAGATGGTTAGCATGAGCGCATGCATAAAGAAATCAAGAATTACTTGTTTGAAGCTTTGAATGAAGCTCTATTCTGACGGCTAATTTCTCCGGATGGATGGACCTTCTATTTGTTGTGCCGCTCCTGCTTGTCCTGTTGGTTTTGTTTGCATTTAGTGTTTTCAGAGCCCAGGAGTGATGAGCGTGATCGCATCATAGCGCATGTGTCTAATTCATTTTCTTGTTTTATTAAATCTTGTGCACAATTTAGTAAAAACGAGTCAACTAGAAAAACCTGCACACAAAATACCATGTGCACACAAAGTTCTCACAACAAGAGGACGCAGCCGTACATCTCTCTCTCTCTCTCTCTCTCTCTCTCTCTCATTGTCAGGTGGATGTGAGATGAGCATAAAGGAGATGCGTCCAGAATCTTACATAGAAGTGCAGATGAAATTGGGCCTTGATGTGTTTGGTATTCCTCAGTCTCTCGATACTCCATGTTCCTCATTGCATTTGAGCTCATATTGCTTTGTTGCTCTGTATGTTTCTCTGTATATCTGCTCTTTCCCAGCATTAGCCCCGTGTTCCTAACCTCCTTATTGCGCCATGTTCCTTGGACGATTTGTTTCCCTGTACTCCTGATCATTGTTAAATATTTTGTAGTGTGGTTTCTCCATAGTTCATTTTAGATTTATTGCCCAGGTGTCTCTTATTACACCACAGTTCTGGTTGCCTACTTGCCCTGATTTGCTGGTGGCACAAACATGAGATGGGACACGGAATTCCAAATAAAGTTTTATGGAAACGGTTGATTGCTGCCCCATAATCCTCATTGCTTTATTGCCATGTATTACTCACGCCTTATCTGCTTATCTAATTATGTTGCCACATAATTCCTTAGGTGATTTGTTTCCTTTTGCACCGTAACTCTCTTATGTCCTCAGTTGCTTTGTTGCTTGATGTATCGTGTTGCTCTGCTACTTAGTGTTCCTGGTTTCCTTCTTTATCTTTACTGCTACATTTCTGTCATGGGGATGAAGGTGATATGTGTTTCATAAGTGCTGGATCAATGAAGGGCGTTTCTTCGTTCCTTCGTTTCCATGTTGCCCGATGCTACTAATTCTGCTTTTGCCCTGATACCTTTTTTTGTGATTTGTTGTCTTGTTGTTCTGTATTTACAGGTGCACGGGTGCCGGTCCTACCATTGGCTGCCTTCGGTGTCATAGTTTTACTGTCCTGTTGTATTACTCTCTATATTGCTCCAAGCTATCTTTATGTCCTGTATTCCTTGTTGCCTGATATTCCTTAGTTGATTTATTGCCCTGTAATCCTGGTGCACTTGTTGCCGTCTGGTCCTAATTCTGCCTGTTATTCCTAGTTGCTTAGTAACGTTTGCTGCGTCATCACATTGCCTCATTGTTTGTTGCCTGTTTGTTGCCCCATCGGTCCATATGTTCTCATTTACCTCGTTGCTCTGCACTTCTATCACTTTCCTGATCGAGTGTCAAATCTATTTTTTCCTTCTTTTTTTTTTTTGGAGTAAGAATGAAATCAGTAAAGAGAATACCTGTAATCAGGAGTAGAGAACTTGCACAAACCTGAGAGTTATGAGTTTTATTATTGTGAATAAACAAGTTACTCCATGGAACAGGTGTGTGTGTGTGTGTGTGTGTGTGTGTGGAAATCATGCATTACAGTGAGCTCCCTTGGTTCGTATTGTGTGTCCTTGGTGTAACTTTGGCAACAGGGAGAAAAGGGCGTAAACAATGCAGATATGAAGACGCCCGTAGTTCCTGTACTGTGTTTCTGGCTAACATCCTTCTTCTTTACTAGTTATGAAGTTCCCTCCACTGCGAAACCCTCCCGGCTGTTTAGACTCTGATTATGCGTTTCCCATATCGACTGTCTCTGCCTGTTTCCACACCCCTGTGATTAATTGCGAGCGCTTTTTCCCTGCTTTTTGTGCTGCTTTCTGTGTATAACTCATAATTCATGAACCTGAGGGAGATTTTTATGTATTTGTTTAAAGTCAAACCTTCAGCTAAACTCCCCTGTGCATTCCGGATGACAATATGATCCATATTACAGGAACAGTTGAAAGTGAGTGATGAGCGGCACCAGGATGGAGCGAGTGATTAATGAACGGCAGGTCCATGCTTTTTATACTTTTTACAGCCTGTTTTTTTTTTTTTTTTTTAAACACACACTCAGCATTTAAACAACTGTTCAGTTCCTTGTTGTGTCCCAGAACCAATTCTGTGGAGAGCTGGGTTATTCGTCTCAGGAATATAAACATCTGAATTGATTTGTTTGTGTTTTGTTAATTGAGACAGTATAAAGTGTGTGCAAACATCAGTTATTAGGTTTGGAGTAATGAATTAGCCGTGATATTAAACATTGAACTGGACTGCTGAGACTCCAGGGATGCCGAATACACAATGTTGTTGTTCTCCCGTCGACTCTCATTAAGGGGTCGCCACAGCGGACTACCCACCAGATTCCCTGTGGGATGCAGCACTAACATTTTTTCGGGGCAATAAGGACGCGCTGTATCCAGTGACTGGGGCGATTCTAGGATCAGAGCTTTAGGGGGTTCAGCTGTGGTGACCCCTTAATGGGAGCAGCTGAATAACAACAACATTGTGTATTCAGTATCCCGGGCGGCTCAGTACGCACTCAGCACCACCTCCAGTGTCATATTGTTCTAATAAAGTAGTTCAACAAACATCATTTATTATCAACAGATTATGATCGGTTTATTTATTTAACCAGTTATTTAGCTCCACCCACACATGCCTGGTGGAACTAACTAACCGTGACTGGTGGAGCTAGCGACTGACGGTTAGCTAGTGACAGTAAGGTTAATTAACAGGCGTGAAAGTGGTTTTAAAAATCAGTTGCGGTTCTCTGTAGCCTAAAGGTGAGTAGAATAAACCATGGAGGTGAAACTCAGGAGATTTACTTTATAATTCCGCTGTGTAACAGGTTTGGCACACAGGCGGCACCACAAACACAGACACGAGGCGAGGTCTTATGAACAAAGGGAAAATTCTATTTGAAAAAAAAAAGGGTTAAAAAGAGGGAAGATGGGGGAAGGAAAGGGTTAAAAAGAGGGAAAAGGGGGAAGGAAAGGGTTAAAAAAGAGGGGGAAAGGTGAAGGAAATTGTTAAAAAGAGGGGAAAGGGGGAAGAAAGGGTTTTAAAAAAAGGGAAAAAGGGGAAGGAAAGGGTTAAAAAGAGGGGAAAAGCGGGAAGGAAAGGGTTAAAAACAGGGGAAAAGGGGTAAGGAAATGGTTAAAAAAGAGGGGAAAAGGGAAGGAAAGGGTTAAAAAAGGGGAAAAGGGGGAAGGAAAGGGTTAAAAAGAGGGAAAAGGGGGAAGGAAAGGGTTAAAAAGAGGGAAAAAGGGGAAGGAAAGGGTTAAAAAGAGGGAAAAGGGGGAAGGAAAGGGTTAAAAAAGAGGGGGAAAGGGGAAGGAAATGGTTAAAAAGAGGCGAAAAGGGGGAAGGAAAGGGTTCAAAAGAGGGAAAATGGGAAGGAAAGGGTTAAAAAAGAGGGGAAAAGGGAAGGAAAGGGTTAAAAAGAGGGGAAAAGGGGGAAGGAAAGGGTTAAAAAGAGGCGAAAAGGGGGAAGGAAAGGGTTAAAAAAGAGGGGAAAAGGGAAGGAAAGGGTTAAAAAGAGGGGAAAAGGGGAAGGAAAGGGTCAAAAAAGAGGGGAAAAGTGGGAAGAAAAGGGTTAAAAAAGAGGGGAAAAGGGAAGGAAAGGGTTAAAAAGAGGGGAAAAGGGGAAGGAAAGGGTTAAAAAAGAGGGGGAAAGTGGGAAGAAAAGGGTTACAAATAGGAAAAGGGAAGGAAAGGGTTAAAAAAGGGGAAAAGGGGGAAGGAAAGGGTTAAAAAAGGGGAAAAGGGGGAAGGAAAGGGTTAAAAAAGGGGAAAAGGGGGAAGGAAAGGGTTAAAAAAGGGGAAAAGGGGGAAGGAAAGGGTTAAAAAAAGAGGGGAAAAGGGAAGGAAAGGGTTAAAAAGAGGGGAAAAGGGGAAGGAAAGGGTTAAAAAAGAGGGGAAAAGGGGAAGGAAAGGGTTAAAAAAGAGGGGAAAAGTGGGAAGAAAAGGGTTAAAAAAGAGGGGAAAAGGGAAGGAAAGGGTTAAAAAGAGGGGAAAAGGGGAAGGAAAGGGTCAAAAAAGAGGGGAAAAGTGGGAAGAAAAGGGTTAAAAAAGAGGGGAAAAGGGAAGGAAAGGGTTAAAAAGAGGGGAAAAGGGGAAGGAAAGGGTTAAAAAAGAGGGGGAAAGTGGGAAGAAAAGGGTTACAAATAGGGAAAAGGGGAAGAAAGCTGCTGTCATGCGGGCACAGGCTGGTGGCGGCTGGCAGAGTGGCAGCGTGGGCACACATGGGCAGCAGCTCCCGCGCAGTTTACTCGTGATGGCTCTCCTCTCATTGGGGGGACAGACTGACCCCTCCCAGCTCTCTCTTGGGCGCAGCCTCAGACTTGCGTCCTCCGTGACATCCGGCGGGTGGGCAGCGTTCCCCGGCTGGGAACGGTTTCCTCGACGTGTGTGTCTCCTAGCTGTCTTGTCCTCCTCTAAGAAGATTAAACTGTAATTGTAGAGCGCGAAAAATGATTTTTATTCATTATTATTCTCATCTGTCTTTAGTTGTGCTAAGATTGAATTTAGCTGCGCTTGAGCACCCTGAAAAGAGTTTACAATCACCTGTGCTTTGGAGTTTGACTGCAAATTGAACCTGGGGCTTCTGCAAGGCAATTCCTGAACAAATCATCTCGAGCCAAACCTCCAGCAGATAACAGAGACTGTAACCTCTGATCCTGACTGGAGAGAGCTCTGTAGTGTTTTCATTTTCTTACTTTTTTCTCTCTCATGTTTTAATAAATGTCATAGTTTAACAGTCTTTACAGGACTCAGTGAAGTTTTCATCTCCTCTGTAGAGAGGACCAACACGGCTGTAGAATAGAAACCTGAGAAGTTCCTCCAAAAGCTCGGTATGGCTGATCACTTCATTTTGTTGCCATGGCAATGCTACGAGATGCTCTCGAGGGTTATAGTGGTGATCCTGGAGCGTTCGGTGTGAAGGAAATGTGTGTGTGTGTGTGTGTGTGTGTGTGTGTGTGTGTGTGTGTGTGTGTGTACGACGAGTCCCTTTGTTTTAAGTATTAACATTTTAACACCGGTTCATTGTTCCGGTTCTATCAGCAGAACGTTGACACTGGATCGTCTGTATAAAAAAAATCATAGGAGTCAGATTGGTTGAAAACACTGTGTGTGTGTGAGTGTGTGTGAGAGTGTGTGGTCCTGTGTCCTGAAGATGTGTCACAACGTGCTGACACTAGAGACTCCTTCTCGAAAGGTTTAACAAAACACTGCTTACTTTCCCGCCCGTTCGCCGCGCACGCCCCTGTGAACGAGCCGTTACTATAGTAACCGTAATAACGGGGTAGGACGAGTGCATTAATGTAAACCTGTGATTAATACAGACCTGTGATTCAGAGCAGCGATTACAGAAATGAATCAACACCCTGTGAGCAGAATTCACTTCGATTTCACTTCCAGCTCGAACAGACAAACGAACCCGAAATAGAAACAAATCATTAAGACCATTAGATGATGTCAGACACGACAGCGTTCATCAGAGCCGTAAACAGTGTGAAGGGACTGAACGTGTCCGGTGTTTACAGTACGCTGTCAGCAATCTGTGTGTCCTCGAGTCTGTGTTTAGTCTAGTGCACTTCATCACTCTCCCTGTGCACTACTTCATCCTTCAGAGATTAAAGAGGTACAGAGGGACACACACACACACACACACACACACACACACACACACACACACACACACACAGGGTCCAAACAAATGAAACGAGAATATACAGAGATAGACAGGAAGACAGAACGGAGACAGAGAGACACTGTATGTAGAACAAGAGAGAAAGAAAGACAAAAATCATATCGTAACAGGATGAAGAGGCCGAGCGCGAGAGCATGAGGGCGCGTGACCGTAACGGTGAGAGAGAGATGAGCAGACAGAGAGGAAAAGAGACGTAAATACAGACAGGGAGACAAATATATGAAGTGTGGAACAGAGTTATAGAAAAGAGGGAAAAGCGCAGAGACGGAGAGCGATCGCACCAAAAGACACTGGAGGAGGAGGAAAGAGTGACCGAGTGAGAAGGCGGAGAGTGATGGACGCCGGGACGGAGGGAAGGACAGCCAGGGACATGCGGGGTGTGACAGGGGTGAGAGAGCGAGGACACTTTCGCGTGACTTGCTAGAGCGAATGTACAGTATGTGATAATTGCGACACACATTCTCACTGATCCTGTTACTTCTGTATGAATGTAATTCTCATTAAATGGTAGACGTGCTGCTCCAGGATGCAGATGAAGATGAAGATGAAGGCTGGAGGGAGCGACTGCGTGCTGATGGAGACACGGCTGCTGACGGTGTGGCTATTCTGAGGGCAAACTGCAGCAGTGACTTGAACTCAAGCTGTGACTTAACGAGAAGCCGTCACATGATCACAAGCTGTCACATGATCACAAGCTGAAACACTCACTCACTCATCGTCTATACCGCTTTATTGCGCGTACAGGGTCATGGGGGCGGAGCCTATGAGCCCCAGGAGCCTTAGGGCACGAGGCCTGGACGAGGGGCCAATCCATCGCAGGGCACACACACACACACACACACACACACACACACACACACACACACACACACACACACACACACACACACACACACACACATAAACACACACACACACAACACACACACACACACACACACACACACACA
>QNUK01001619.1:0-38487 GCA_013621035.1 Clarias magur
ACTACACTACACAACACACTATACTATACACTAAACTACTCTATATACCACACAACACACTGCACTATACTACACTACACAACACACTATACTATACACTAAACTACTCTATACACTACACAACACACTGCACTATACTACACTACACAACACACTGCACTATACTACACTACACAACACACTGCACTATACTACACTACACAACACACTATACTATACACTAAACTACTCTATACACTACACAACACACTGCACTATACTACACTACACAACACACTGCACTATACTACACTACACAACACACTGCACTATACTACACTACACAACACACTATACTATACACTAAACAACACACTGCACTATACTACACTACACAACACACTATACTATACACTAAACTACTCTATACACTACACAACACACTGCACTATACTACACTACACTACACACTATACTATACACTAAACTACTCTATACACTACACAACACACTGTACTATACTACCCTACACAACACACTATACTATACACTAAACTACTCTATACACTACACAACACACTGTGCTATACTACACTACACAACACACTATACTATACACTAAACTACTCTATACACTACACAACACACTGCACTATACTACACTACACAACACACTATACTATACACAGTACACTACACACTACTGTATACACTACACTACATTATACACTACTCTATACACTACACACTATACTACACTACACTGTACACTACACTACATTACACAACACACTACACTACTCAACACAGTGCTTCATTACACTACACACCACACTACACAACACACTACTCTATACACTACACACTACACTAGACTATAGACTACTCTACTCTATACATTACACAATACACCACACCACACTACACTACTCCACACACTACACAACACACTACACTATACAATACACAACACTACACTGTACAACATACGACAACACTACTCTATACACTATACTACTCTATACACTACACTATTCTACACACTACACTATTATATACACTACAATACTCTATACACTACACACACTACACTATACACTACTCTACACAACACACTAGACTACACACTATACACTACACTATTCCACACTACACAACACTACACTATACAACACACTACACTACACACTACACTATAAACTACTCTACACAACACACTACACTACATTATACACTACTCTATACACTACACTATAAACTACTCTACACAACACACTACACTACATTATACACTACTCTATACACTACACTATAAACTACTCTATACACTACACTAAACTACATTATACACTACACTATACAACACACCACACCAGACTACACTGTACAACACACTACACAACACTACTCTATACACTACACTATTCTATACACTACAATACTCTATACACTACACACACTACACTATACACTACTCTAGACAACACACTAGACTACACACTATACACTACACCACACTACACTAGTCCACACACTACACTATACAACACACTACACTATACTACTCTATACACTACACTATTCTATACACTACACAACACACTACACCACACAAGACACTACACTATAAACTACTCTACACAACACACTACACTACACAGTACACTACTCTAGTTTATAGTGTAGTGTGTAGTGTATAGAGTAGTGTAGTGTGTAGTGTAGTGTGTTGTGTAGAGTAGTTTAAAGTGTAGTGTGTAGTGTATACTCTACACAACACACTACACTACTCTATACACTACACAACACACTACACTATACAACACACCACACCACACTCCACTACTCTACACACAACACTATACACTACAATACACAACACAATATACTACACTGCACACTACACTACACTACACACTAATCTACACTACACTACACTTTCTCCTCACTGCCTCTCCTCCTGATAACTACAAACTTCAAACAGGAACAGGTTTGGCTAAATAATTATAACCGACACCATTTATATTACGATCACACAATGATACACAGTTATGTTCAAAAATTACTACCCCTCATTAAATGTTTAGTTTTGTGGGAAAAAATGTATAAAAATCACCTGATCGTAGCGCGTCTCAGTATTTGGCAAATACAACCTCAGAGGAACCATTATTTATCTTACAGAAATCTAAGTGCCCCCTGATTCAGTAGCTTGTAGATCCACCTTAAGCAGCAATACCCTGAAGTAACTCTTTCCTGTATGACTCTATCAGTCTCTGACGCGGTTTTGGTCCGTTCCTTTTTATAATATTGCTTCAGTTTCATTGAGGTTTTTGGACGTCCACTTATTCGCGGCTCTTTTAAGGTCACGTCACAGCATCTCAGTTGGGTTAAGGTTTGGACGTTGGCTAGACCGTTCCAAAACCTTGATTCTTTTATGTTTCAGTCCCTCTGATGTAGGTGTGCTGGTGTGTTTCTGATCATTGTCCTGTAGCATGACCCAGTGTCTCCCAAGCTTTATCTGTCAGACAGACGGCCTCACACATGTCTGTCTCTACAATACTCTGGTATACAGGAGGAGTTCAAGGTCGATTCAGATCCTGTGTCTGCAAAAACAAGCCCTGATCATCACCCCTACACCGCCGTGCCTGACAGTGGGGCATGAGGTGCTTCTACTGAAATGCTGTTGAAATGTTTTTGAACAAACATGGCGCTGGGCGTTAAGGTCAAACAACTCCGCTTTGGTCTCATCTGTCCATAGGACATTGTTCCAGAAGCCTTGTGGTTTGTTCAGATGTGTTATGTTTAGACGGAAGAGGTTTTCTCCTACAATTGCGGGGTGAGGAACTTTTAACATTTAACATGCTCGGTGAGGCCTGTAGGGTCTGAGATGTAGAGCTTGTTGGTTTTTGTTTTGTTTTGTTCTTTGTATTTTTCTGACCTTGGGGTGAATGTGCTTGGACGTCCACTCCTGGCAAGGCTGGCCACAGTGCTGAATACTTTCCACTTGTGAATAATCTTTCTCACTGTAGGAAGTTGATTGTGTGCCGCAACAGTTGCTTCTCTAAGACCATCGCTCATGTCTTTACCTCTTGGCTTTGTATCAACACACACCTGAACGCTCCAGTCCAGGAGCCAAAACATCTGCTTTTATAGAGTCTGCACATCTGCTGACCAATTAATCAAGGGCTGATGATTAGCAGCACCTGGCTACAACTTACCCTCCTAAATCCCATGGAAGCAGTGAGGGGGTACTTAGCATTACCTGCATGGTTTGTTCTTGTTGGCTTCATTTTTGTAAAATAAAATTTGTCAGTGGTTGTATTCGTCTAATACTAAGATAAGGTAAATAGATATAGATATAGATATACAGATACTCACATTTCTATTTAAAACAGCTTCTTACCTCAGATTCCAAACTGAATACCCATCTAATAAACTCAATCTTCTATCTTTTGGCCTATCGGCTCCTCAGACTCTCAGTCCACACTTTATTCCTGCCTTCATAACTTTTCACAAAATGTCCAATGGTTACTTAACTGCTTTTTTCTTTAATTGTTTTGTCTCAACCCCGTATCTCTCCGTTCCAGCTTCAGTTCAGTACTTTAAAAGCACTCCTGCTGTTTTATTTAAATATTATAATAATAAATCCCATGATGAAGGTAGTGGTTAGCAGGGTTGCCTCGCATCTCCAGCGTCCGGGTTCGATTCCCACCTCAGGGTCTGTGTGCATGGAGTTCGCATGTTCTCCCCGTGTTTGGTGGGTTTCCTCTGGGTACTTCGGTTTCCTCCCACAGTCCAAAGACCTGCAGATTAGGCTAATTGGCGTTCGCAAATTGCCCGTAGTGTGTGAATGAGCCTGTGTGTGTGTGTGTGTATGTGTGTGTGCCCTGTGATGGATTGCCACCCCGTCCAGGGTGAACCCTGCCTCGTGCCCCAAGTCTCCTAAGATAGGCTCCAGGCCCCGCGCGACCCTGAATACAGGATAAAGCGGTGTAGGCGATGAGTGAGTGAGTGACCTTTGAATCTCTCGGTCATGAGTAGCATTTTCAGTGTGCTGATGTAACGCGCACTTTTCTCCACATCAATGCACCATTTTGGACCTGAAATCTTATTTAAAGTCTTCATTCAGCACTCAGACTGCAGTAATTATTACATTATATAACACACACTCGAAAGCTTAAGTGCCCTCAGACCAACCAGCAGGCCTCGCAACTAAACCCAACACCGCGCCGACGGAAGGTTTTAAACATTTTTATTGCACTTCGCGTAAGATTATCGGTGATATCAATCAAACAGGTCCATCTGCTCAGTGTTGTCTGTGTTTCTGCGGTTGGTTTTTCACAGCGTGGCAGGAGAATGAAAGTGCTGCAGCGCGTTGAACAGAAGTACGAGTAAAGCCTCACCTGAGAAAGCTACGTGTGCAGCGACTCCAGCCGAGGCTTAGTCAGAAATCAGTGAGGTCTCAGTGATGGATGGCCGAGGCGAGACGCCAGCGAGACGCCAGCGAGACTTTTAGAGTCCGAATGATTTTCTAAAGGCCCATTTCTCTCAGGCGTCTCCTGGATAATGAGGATTTATTGACTTTAACTTACAACAGCTCTTTGTTAGTTTTCCTCACTGTGCAAATCCAATTCTCACAATACTCATGGTCCTATGACACACACACACACTTATGATTATTTCTCTTCAGGCACCTTTATACTTTGCTATTCGAGTAAATAGCTTGTAATTACTACTGCTAAGAGCACGTGTGTGTGTGTGTGTGTGTGTGTGTGTGTGTGTGTGTGTGTGTGTGTGTGTGTAGTTATCTGTGTGGCCAGTACTTTTTTTATAATCAAATATTTAAGATGTGTTACAGGATGAGTTCCCTCAATTATTTAACACCAGACATTTTTAACAGCTTAAAAATACAAAATACTAGTGTACAGGTAAGTACGTGTGGTTGCCAGGTAAAGAGTTTGTAGAAATAGTTCAAAGGTTAAAGCGAACAACCAGCATCTGACACCTAACAGCTCATAACCGCCTTCGACTCAACATGTTTACTTAATTTATGGTACAAGGTTCAGTTTTCATAGTGTACGTCCCAGTTTTTTTTTTTTTTTGGAGTAAGGAATGATGAGTCGTGTGTCGAGACGCTGTCACGTGTGTGTGTGTGTGTGTGTGTGTGTGTGTATTGAGGATTTACAGTCTTTTCTCTTTCTTCTGCATACTCTGTGTATTTACGGTAAACTATTGGGTTGATGGTTATGTTGAATGGTGCGTACAGCCACGCCCACCATGAGGGGGAAAAAATGAATGAGTAAAAAAATAATCTGGAACATAACTGCTTATAACTTCACGTTTACTCAACATTTTCATTGACTTCATGTCACAGGTTAAAATTCAGTCAAATACCAAAGTACTGGCAAAGAGTCATTAAATTCTGCGATAAACTCTGGCTGGACGGACAGATAGACAGACAGACAGACAGACAGACAGACAGACAGACATACAGACATACAGACATACAGACAGACATACAGACAGAAGTGTTTCTGAGATGAAACATACAGATATGATTGAAGAGCGAGTTCTGACCCATGTACAGACAAAACCTCTCTTTTATTTACACAGATACTCAAATGAGGATCAGAATCTTAAACTCGCAGTCCAGAAATCCTGACGCATACACCCCACCCCGCAGGTGTGTCCCTCTCTGAGCAGGAGGAACACCGCGCTCCTGGTTCAGGATGTGGGCCGGCCCGTGATACTGCGCGGTGTTGTGAGAGATGAATCTGCTAGAATATAGAGTTTTGACTGGAGCCTTCATGTAACCACAATAGAGTCACACTGGAGTGTATCATTAAGGCTGTACGCACTCTAACAAGAGAAAAGAAGGCGTGCCGTCTGAGGCTAAATATTACAGAACTAATGATGAGCGCGAGTATTACATTAGAATGAAGGAGAACAGAGCAGATGAACACCTTGATTAGAGACATTACTCCTCTTAATATGTTAAATTAAAGAGGCTCTGGGTGGACGCAGGGCCAGGTGATCCTTTAAACTGCGCGCTGACTGTGGGGGTCTGTATAGATGTGGTAAATTATTCTTTATACTGTATATACTGTGTGAGATGGATGAACGAGGCATGGTGTAAGATGTAAGACTTTAATAAACTAAAACATAAAGAGAAGAGCTCACACAGAACTCAGAAGGCAAACACAGGCTAACTGAGACAAATTAACTGAAAAACAGACGCGAAACAATGAGCTGTGAGAACCCAGAGCTGGAGTAATGAAACTAATCAAACACAAAACACCCGAGACTAAAGCCGGATGGCATCAGTACTATGAAACCGTTGCACACGACTGTGAGGTTTTATATGCGGATGCAAACTTCCCCACTGCCTGGACGAGCATGAACAGGAGGAACACCTCCTATAGTCTGTATACACACCAAGATACACACAGACAGATCGTGTCTGCTGCAAAACGTGTGAGTTGTGAGTATCTGTCCGTCTCCGGGTGTCTCCATGTCTGTCCAAGACCAACATGCTAATCCCCGGTTCTTTTGATGTTCAGGATGTAGCACCTGGCCTAAAGCTTACATAAGCACTTTTTGCTGATAATAAAGAGAGAGACTTTCAGACATTATGCGTGCATGTGTGTGTCTGTGTGTGTCTGTGTGTGTGTGTGTGTGTGTGTGTGTGTGTGTGTGTGTGTGTGTGTGTGTGTCCCTCTCCCGGTTCAAACCTCAGCTGTGCATCGTGGTTGTGACACAACAAGCAACAATTCTTATCTTAAAATCGAACAATCCGGACACTCCTCTTTTAAACACAACAAACATAAAAGACTCTGAACAAAGCCAGAAACTCCTGAAAAGTCTTCGCAAGTTGTGTGTGTTAGAGATCGACTCGGACAACATGACTGGATCACAGCCTACAACACTACATGTTGTGTAAGACGTACCGCCGCATACACATTTCATCCGTTTCAGTTCTTTCAGTTCAGATTTTGTAGTGTGAAACGCATCGTCCCATAGGAAACTATGTAAATGCAGATAATCCGTTCCAGACACCCAAAACTATTACCAATATTACCAATTTTATTCCAACACTATAATCATATTTAGCATCAAGAAACAATCAAATCGACATGTAAATGAAGTGGAATATTAAATACATGCATTAAAGCTCAGTTAATTTCTTGCAGAAGTTTAGTTTCAGCGTCCGCAGGCCGAGGTAGCGCAGTTTTATACACGGCAGGTTGTTTTGCTGAGTGTTTTTTGATCAGTGCCGCTGAACAAACCTCGCTAACAATGTTCACTGCAGAGCAACAACAAAACATCACCTGGAAGACTCTTTGTTGAGGTTTTCCCAGCACGTTTGAATGAAACGCCTGGTACAACACGCTAACATTACAAAAGTCATAAATCATAACATTCAGCTGTATGTAGAGGCGCTTATTTGTGACCATTTTGTCATTGTGTGAAATGTCAGCACAGCGAGAGCTTTCCAGCATCGACTGCTTTTCTCATAAGACGCGTCGTTTTCCACCAGAAGCCTGTAACTGCTGTTAGCGCCGGCGCTGCTGCGCTCTCCCTCCCTCCCCCTCTCTCCCTCTCTCTCACTCTGCACATGCGCTGGGTGTGAGGGAGCGTGCGAAAGACTGTTTAGCGTCCTGCCAAGTTTTTTTCTGAAGACTGTTTATTCATTCATTTATTTTTCTTTAATTAGTGAACGTTTGTCTTTTAAAAAATATAAAGTTTAAAGAGAGAGCGAGCGAGCGGAGCCCCATGGCCTCTGAGGCCGGTACAGAGACTTTGTCTCTCCGGCATGGCGGCCGATGTGTCCCTGAGGACGGCGTGCGAATTGAGGACGTACTGTTTGCTGTGGGGGAGAGGATCGCGTGTGAGAACATCTACTCTGCCTCCCGGATGAACAAGGCCGTGGTGGTGTTCGTGAACAGGGTCGACCTCACGAGCAAGTGCTTATGATCTTAAACAACGAAGATCAGACACTGAATGTTCGTTTTAAATGTAAAGAGGGGGACAGCGGCTACACCGTCTTCGCCACCACGGAACCGCTCAGGTGTTTTGAGTGTGGGGACGTGGAACACAAGAGGCCGAGCTGTCCGCACGGAGTCGTGCAGCCGGGAAACAGCGGGGAGGCGGAGCTCACAGCGAACCGCAGCGACACACCGCAGCCGCGACTCGACCAGGTCAGCCCTGAACACATCACCACCACAGAGACACACACCGCGCCGGGAGCAGATAACAACACCGACACTACTGTAAATAATACCAGTACAGTACCCATCGCAGACAGTGACCCCGCCCCAAACGCCGACTCCGCCCTCAATGTCCTCAATGGAGAAATACAGGAACAAAAAAAATAGCACACCACTACCGACAGCGAAAGACAAGATCACAGTTAAACTCAGCAAAAAAAGAGAAGAAAGACCCACCGCAGAACCCACCGCAGAACCGACCACAGAACCCACCGCAGAACCCACCGCAGAACCGACCGCAGAACCCACCGCAGAACCCACCGCAGAACCGACCGCAGAACCGACCGCAGAACCCGCCGCAGAACCCACCGCAGAACCGACCGCAAAACCCACCACAGAACCCACCGCAGAACCCACCGCAGAACCGACCGCAGAACCGACCACAGAACCCACCGCAGAACCCACCGCAGAACCCATCATCAAAAGGAAAACATGCAGTCAAACTCTCTGAGTGCAGCAGCACAAGACAGTGAGGGAGCAGGATGCAGCACACACACACACACACACACACACACACACACACACACACACACAGAGACACAGACATTGAAGAACAGGCAAACCGCTTGCTAGAGCACCTCAACCACCTACAGATACCTGATATTAAAAAAGAACGCATAGTGAAAGCGCTCTTTACAAAAGCCAAAGTGGCGGAGAGAAAAAACAAAAAGCCCACTGTGACTAAAGGGGAAGGACAATAACTGAACAAACTATAAATAGTTGTAAATAAATGGATTAAAAAAACTGAAAAGAATTGTGTAAAAAAAAAGAGGAAAAAAAAAGTGATAACGTTTTGCCGTTTACGGTGGTTCAACAAATTGGCCATGTTGTGTTTCCTGTTGTTTGCACGGTGTGTGTTGTGTAAAACCCAGCAGTGTCCTCTAACTGGTGCTGACGTTTTGAGCCGCTAGCCACACGCGCGCGCTTCTCATCGCTCCGTCTCGCCCAGCAGATAAAGTCCGGTTCAGGACACGACTTGGGTTGTCGTGTCCACTGTAAGTGTTTCCAGCAGACTTGATTAGATGTGTTCAGTGTCAGGATCAGGGTCTGTCTGTAATTCACCGCGCTCCGTGTGCTGTGCTCCTAAAGCTGCACAGTTTAATCAGTGACGTGATTTAACTGATCTGTTGTTGCTCTAGAAAATTTTAAGTTAATTGGTCAGGTTTTGATTTGGAATCGATTCACACATCACCATCGTTAAACGCTGTAAAATCGACGAATTCCTTAAAAATAATATTGTTTTTCTCTTTTCTCTGACTTTACATGCGGCTGGTGCAACACTGCCCCCTACCGGGCTGGAGTGTGGAGCGCAAGACTGGCAGGAAAAGATGTTCGCGGCTTTGAGTTTTTATGGTGAAATTTTGTATCGCAAAACGCATTTTCCCGTAAGAAATAATGTAAATATTAATAGAATAAATTTATAGAAGTAATTTAGCATTACTAATATTACCAATTGACAACACATTTTTCCGCATAAATACAATGAAAACATTTAGAAAAGATGAATAAATACACATTAAACCTCACTTAACCTTAATTTATGATTCCGCTCGGCACCGGCTGCTTTAAACACCATAATGATAGCGGCTCCGTTTTCTTCTTGCTATCGTCCTTTTAAACATTCCTGTGACCCGAAGTGCTTCAGTACGTCTTCACTAGATCTGACACAAGATGCAAAAACCCACAAAAAATACGTAAGCTTGGCTTTCCACCGACATAAACGGGTTCTGAGCGTCTCCCAGATGTACGCGTGACTTAGCCGGCGTTCGGGTCGAAACGTTCACTCGTACGCCGAAGCAAATTTCCTGCAAAACTTCAGTTCTTATGGTGAAAATTTGTGAGACGCGGCGTTCGTATGTCAAGGTACTGATGTTTGTAATACTAGAAAACCTAAAAATAAAATCTCTTAAGACAAACCGAACAGTAAATATTAGTGCTACTGGATCTAAGTATCAAACCGTACGAGTTATTCAGCAGGTCTGTGCTACACTTCACTCGGCTTCTGATTCTGACCCGTCGTCCGTCCGTGTGCAAACCTGCTGGATCCGACCTCAGGCCGAGAGTGTGTGTGTGTGTGTGTGTGTGTGTGTGTGTGTGTGTGTGTGTGTGTGTGTGTGTGTGTGTGTGTGTGTGTGTGTGTTTGTGTGTGTGTGAAATGCGCCTGCCAAACCAACAAATGTAAAAGTTAATGAGACTGTATTATTTTTCCCTTTATTTTCTACGACACACTCATTGCTTTTTTCTCCGAGGATCTGCAGCCTTGTTTGGTTTCTTAAAAAACCATAAACAGCAATATTGCTGCACACTGGTTCATGATTTTGTCGTAATATCTCATTATCCCTTCCATCACAGTGGCACGTGGAACAAAGCCTCGCTTATACACCTGGAAATTACAGAGCAGCTCCGTAACACCGGGATAAAAAAGCGAATAAAATCACGCAACAAAGGGCGAAGAAATTACAGAGGTGCACGCGCACACACACACACACACACACACACACACACACACACACACACACACACACACCACAGGTCAGGGGCTTTAAATGTGATATCCATCTTTAGTGTGTATAGATGTGTGGTATGGAAACGTTCGCCAGCAGATCATTTCTTTTTTTTTTTCCAAATGAATTTCAACAGGAAATGATTTTCTCCATGACGTGCATACATTTTATAAATAATTCAAGCTTAATTCCACAAAATATTACAAACATAACGTAAAACAATAGCAGCATGGATAAATGGAAAAAACATTTTTTTTAAACCAATCCTAGTTAAAATATCAGATAAGATCTGGGCTCTAAAGCCTTCCGTGTATCGACCGCTCGGTCACATCGTTCTCTCCGAAGGCCAAATCTCGCAGGAATCTGACGCGGCGTCCTCATGCCAAAGCCGGACAGCCAGGGAGGAAATCTCCAGATAAATATTTGTTTGCCTGGACGAGAGAGGCAGAGCTAATCGGTTTCCTCGGCGCTGAAATAACTCTTTTCCCCCGTCACCTCGTTCCACCCTGAGCTCAAAGCAAATACGAGCGCAAAACACAGACCGGCGCGTCTCCTGTGTCCAGTAAAACTGCGACGCTTCAGGGTTTGGGCTTCTGCACTGGCGACTAGGGGGCGCTCCATCAACTCACCGCCGTTCGACGTGGACTGGGCAAACTGGCCACTTTAATAGGAACACCTGTTCATGAACTCGTGCAGATCCGGGTGGAGAGCTTCAGGTAATGATCAGATCCAACACAGGAGTGTGTAGAGTCATGAAGCACCTCCCTGAAACACTGACCTGTTCATATCAGCGTTACATCATGCCTGATCTCATTTCTATTCATCAGGGTTCAGTATGTGATTACTGGTTGTTTGTTTGGGAAGAGGAACCTCAGCTCATATACCCCGCCTGGTCACAGCCAACCATGTCATTCAGTCACCTTTAGCTTTGATTAAACACACACACTCTGGTGTCCAGTCACGCGTGGAAATGGTTCCTCATGCTCCCAAAATCCTTTTTTCACTTTTTCACACTCCGAGTCCTGGAATATGCCACATCCATCAGGGAAGAAGAAACCCTCCATAGGTGTGACGTGCTGGTGATTCTTTTGGTGATTGTTTTTTTTTTTTACTTCACCAAGTTGATGGTTCAGAACCATCCTTCCAGGATCTGATAATAAAGGGTTCTTAACCCAGTTTTAGTCATTTCAAATCTCCTTAGTTGTATTCAGGCGCTGATCAGTAGGGATTCTGACACGTGGGTCCGACACATAATGGTCCAAGGAACATTCAGGAGGCAGCAGGTGGAGGACTTTTTAGGTTTTAGCCGACATTAAGATTACAGTAGCTCACTCATGGCGACGGAGAAGCATCACTTTGAGACGAGCCACGCCAACCTGGGGTACCTTGTCTGTCGTTTTCTGTATTTACGGTGCGCGTGATCTCTCTGGAATAACAGATAATGGAGACATTAACAGTCTAAATGTGCTTCAATAAACTGGATTGAAGCACTGATCTGATCTTCTGGTTGGATTCTCATCATGCTGTTTCCTGGCGTGTGAGAACACACACACACACGCGCGCGCGCGCGCGATCTAAGCCTGCCGTGTTCCAGACCTGCACTGTCTGATCGAGACTCACTAATAAGCTTCTCCAATTATTTTACAGAATAAAGAAGACCAGAGAACTGCCTTGCTGTTATAATGGCCTACAATAACCAGGCTGCGCTGGAACACAAGGTTGCTACACACTCTCTTTCCATACAAACTTGATTACGCTCGCATTTTCAGGGTAAATTGTTTCATCATTAAACTGGGGCAGTGGGTGTCGCGTGTTGCTGCAGGATTTCAGCGATGTGGCAAACGATGTTGAACCTTGCTGTCACAGACGCACAACATGAGCGATGCAGAAACAGGCTCAACCCGGGCTGGAGGGCACGTCGCTGCAGGATGAGGGGTGAAAGTTAAGGCTAGCCGAGTTAACTCTCACTCGTGTTTCTGTCCATCGATGGAGAGACCATATGGTTTTGTTTGTATTTTTGGGTCACTCGGGTCAAAGGGACATTTGTCGTCATTCACATGAAGAGGTCATGCAACTAAATGTCAGTACATAAACAGGCCGAGGCTAAAAATATCTGGTTAGCGACATCAGTGCTACTTTGAGTTAATGCAGCGATGGCAGCCAGACCAACAGGTGCATGCACACTTCCTTGGAAGAGGACGGGCAGTCGAACCGGTCGAACCAAAAGAGCGCAGAGACCTTAAACCCACCACCGATGCACTTCAACTCGAGAAGTTTCTACGCTGTTAGATCCTTCAGTCAACTGTAAGAGCTTCGATTGTAAAACTGAAGCTTCTGAGAGCAGCAGCTCAGCCATGACGTGGTAGACCATGCAACTCAGCGAGCAGGGGCCATCGAGTGCTGAGGCGCAGACGGGAGCACATAAAGAAATCACCTTTCCTCTGTTGCGTCACTCACTCAAAAGTTTCAAACTGCCTCGGGAAGCAACATCAGCAGAAGAACTGTGCATCCGGAGCGTGATGAAATGGGACTCAATGGCAGCTGCACGCAAGCCTGAGATCATTACGCGCAACGCCAAGCGTGGGCCCGAGTGGTGTAAAGTGCGGCCACTGAACTCACGTTCTCCAGGCTGATGAATCACATTTCACTATCTGGCAGGCTGACGGACAAGTCGGGGGTTGGTGGATGATGCCAGGAGAACACGACCCACTGGAGCCCATGGTGCCAACAGTAAAGTGCACTGAAGCTGCAGAAAATGCTGAGATAATTAGACAGTTGTCACTTCGTGGAAACAGATGGGGGCCGTTTCCTGTTGCAGCGAGGTTCATAAAGCCGTCCTGGGCCTGCACAGAGCCCTCACAGTACATCAACCCCATAAATGCTCTGGGGCTGGGTGAACTGGAGTGTCACCTGCGAGCCACAGGGCTCCACAGTTAAACTAAACAAAATAATGAAGAGTGGAAGCTACTGAAGATGGCGGCTCCACATTGATTGGTCGTGGTTTAGCAACGAGATCTTCAATAAGCCCTGATAATCAGCTGTCCACATACTTTGGGCCATGTAAGGTAATTAAAAGTAAGGAATAATCAACTAGTGAATACTCAGTGGCTCTTGCTCTCTGAAGTTGTCACATTTGACTAGAAGAAGATGAGAATGTGTGTAGATTAGAGTCTAGTCTCATCACAATGTGCAAACATGGATCTTCAGCCGCTCGGTTTTCCTTAGGCTGAATAAAGTGGTGCATTCGTTTGTGCGTTTCCATGAAGTCAGATCTGGAGGGCGGGGCAGATGGGAGGCGGTACCTGAACACACTGCGTGGGCGAGGGGGGAGGGGGGAATGTTTACCTTGTGTGTACCTCCCATGCTGGGAGTCCGATGTTCAACACCTGATGTGCTTTCTTTTAGCGTTTTGCATGCAAATGTATTGGCTTGTCTATTGGTGAGGCCTTTAATTAAGCCTGACTTCAGTTAAAAATGTAGAACAAACCAGTTGCATAAGTTTGCACACCCTTAAACTAACACTACATTAAACCTCCATTAAGTTTTATCGCAGCATTCGATCTCTCTTGGTGAGAGTTAATCAGTTCATCTTCACCCAGCAATACTCGCTCGTCATTCCTTGAGAAAGCGTTTTAACCCTTTCAGAACACCTGAGCATGAGAGCTGTGCACTGACTTCTTCAGGTCAGATTTAGACCTGCACTTTCCAAAGCCTTGATCTCGTTCTGGTGAAGCCCTTGCTTTGCTGCGCTGGAGGAGGTGTGCTTCAGGTCCTTGTCAAGTAGAAAAGCTGGAATTCCAGACTTCCTAATCGTATTTGGAGCTCTGCAGTATTACTTCAGCCTGATTAGAGCCTCGGCCGTCCTGAAGCACGAGGGTGGAGGGACGTTCTTCTGGTAAGGTGCCACACATATTTCTTTACATTATGCTATGCAAATCAAAGCATAACAGATTATTGTTTATGGTACTGGACATTTCCACGCTGCCCTGAAGCCCAGACATTCTGTATGAGGAATTCAGGAGGCTGTCACATGGAAGACACACCTAGAACATCACAAGTAATGTTCTTTTAAGGTTCCTGTAAATCCTGTGAACCCGGCCCACTCCACTGTTCTCCCGTCTTCTCGTTAACTTTAGCGGTAAGTCCTGCTCTTAGTAACGTCACCGTTAAGCCACTCGTTGGTTATTGGCTTTACAGCGTCCCATGGCATCAGCAATGTCTTGCAAACGTTTTGTACCTGATATGTGAGCGCTTTAGGATCCTGTAGGAGCTTTATTTGTCCGGAACCTGGTGCTGATCAGTCCCTTTACGTTTGAAGGTGATTGGTCGATCCTGGACACTGCTGCATGGGTCCCCATGATAAAAAAAAAAAAGTGTGCAAACGTATGTAAAGTTAATGTTTCTTTCTCTCTCCTAACAAAACTTCTGGCGGTTTGTCACTTGATGTTTCTTTGTTTCTACGTTTCACAGTAAAGGTGAAGAAAGGCTGTCATGAACCCTGCACCAATTCCTCTACACACTGCAGCTATAAATAGAGCTTACACACCAACCTGAAGCTGAGAATGAGAGCTCTCTACCTGATTAGTGCCACTAACACACCTGTTATAAATAACTATATAAAACCGTATACTGACTTTCCTTTGGCGTAGATCAATCTTTTCTTTTACTGGCTCACTGATGCAGCATAAAGTGTTTCCTGTACATTAGTCGGACTGTAGATGAGGGGAAATGTTGCGTGTGCGTGCGTGCGTGCGTGCGTGCGTGTGTCTGCGTGTGTGTGTACGATACATAAATAAGTAACTAATGAGTGGGATTCATCATTTGTGCTCAAATCAGCGATGTAATGTCTGAGCATGCGGACACTCAGTATGTGAATATGTTAAACATGCGTCGTGATTTACGGCGACTCTGGTAAATTAAACAAACATAAAGTCTATTCTGTATGGGATAAGGACTCCTGGCATTTAAAAAAGGAAAAGAAAAACCTGGCCTATAAACAGAACGCCTCGCTAGTCCTCATCTCAAACTCTGATAAATGATAAATGTGTATCATTAAGTTATGAAATGCCAATGTTCATGGAAAAATAATACAGCTTGAATTGCTCTAAATAATTCATCGCGACACACACATTTCCCCCGACATCCTGCTGATACAGGGGCAGGGAGCGCGGTTATATTTAGAAATGCACATATATTTTATATTATTATTATTATTATTATTATTATTATTATAATACAGTGGTTATTAATCCGTTGTGAGAAAATGCAGCGTCTAATGTGTTTTTCAGTTTGGCTGTGACGTATAAGCAGCTCAGGGTTCGAGAGGAGGGAGAAGAGAGAGCAACTGCAAAAAAAACAACAACATTAAATACAACTGTAATGAGAGAAAAACATTCTCTGCTTCTAAAAATGGCTCAACACTGATTATTTTATTTATTACATGTAAAATAAATAACACTTTTATTTAAGTCTGGCCGGTAGTTAATCATTCCCAGTAATTAAAAAAACTGACGAGTGTAATTTGTACAGTCTCAGCGATTCACCTGCATCAGAGAGAAAAGCTCAGAAAGCTGACATGATGGACAGAAATCCAACTCCAGCTGGGTTTTTAGGTTAAAACGCTGTAGCAAGGTTAATTTTGGCAACGTGACAGATTGTTGGGACAGTCGGATTGTTTATGAAAGTTAGCATTAGACTTTGATGAGATGACGTGAGAACAGCGCTGCTACATGACGATGGGATACTGTTGAATGAACGGCCCGTAACACAGTACGAATACCAAACCGGCGGCCTGAGCGGGACCGGAGCGCCGTCACGCCGGGGGGAGCGCTGCATGGCTGGACCACTAGGGGGCGGGCTGTTGATGCTAGTAAACATGCGTACATTACGATGATGAAACACCAGACAACAGCAATTTACTGATGTGTGAAATTGGAAAGCAGAGGTGATGCAGTCCGGCCGCGGCGCAAACACCAGATTACAGCAGAGCGATTTACAAGCGGAGCCGCACCTCACTTCTGAACACTATGGCGGGACGTGTGACACAGGATACACACGCTGCGTGTGGGAAGCTGTTGTGCTCGTCCCATTCTCTGATCCGGAGTCTAAACTTAAGGGAGTGTGTGTGTGTGCTCGGATGTTGTGTGAACAGATGGTAAAAGTTACAGTCTTGTTGTTTTGAGGTTGTATTTGCAACATCATCACAACTATATTACAACAAGCATTCGGTTTCCTGCGGGGAAGAATTGAGAAAAGAAAAAAACAAAAAAGTATGAAAGCAGAACACAGAGAATAATAAAAGAGCTCCAGGACGCGTGGACACGGTGAGCAGCAGACTGAATAGACCTCGCTGATGTCACCTTAATCAACTCGCCTCTAGGGACCAACGCTTAGGCCAGGTGATGACGTCACACCGCACGGCGTACCACTGTTTACTGTGGAAATCACCATAACGCACTTTCATGACAAGAAAATCATATAAAATCTTTACAAAAACTCTTTAACATTTCACCTACATGTAACATGTAAGAGTCTCTACATCGCTGTGGTTTCACAGTCGGAAGAAACTCAGTCCTTGTGTTCAGTTCCATTCGACTTCATTTGTATAGCGTTTCTAACAATGCTCACTGTCGCAAAGCAGCTGTACACAATCAAAAGAAAATTATGGAAATGTGTATGAAATGTGAAATGTTAGAAAATATGTATAAATCAAAAATGATCAGACTGTCCTTGTGTTCAGAGAACAATGACCTTTCTGTTTTTATTAAACAATGTCCATTTAAATCAGACACTGTAAACAAAGGCTTGCTAATCATTTGTAAATTGATGTGACACACACATACATACGCACATGGCCATCTACTCCACTGGTACTAATCACTCACACACACACACACACACACACACACACACACACACACACACACACACACAGTTTGCACCTACTGAGTAGCAACCTACTAATAAACATCTGGGGGTATCTCCTCAAAGAAGAGTCATGTTCACTGAAGTAGATACACTGTACCTGCTCTGGAGAGCTGACTGGCATTAAAGGTCCCATATTTTACTATTTCTTTATTGCTAATTAGCTCTAGAGGAACCATACTCAGCTGCTTTACTCATAGAGAAGCCATAATAACAGCGGTGTTGCTGTTTTTACCGCACCACAGTAAAGCCCTCTACCAAACAGTTGAGATGCCACTTCATGGTAAGTGTCATTACATTCACAAATATCCTAAATAAATCATCTGGCAAATTCACATAAAATGCTACCACAGAGCAATATTAAAAAATAAATAAATAAATAAAAAAACAAGTGAGTAATAAATTGTGATATTTTTAGAAAAGCAAACCTCGACCGTTTGGTAGAGATGCCTCACTCAGGTTAAATGCAACACACATGGCCATCTACTCCACTGGTACTAATCACTCACACACACACACACACACACACACACACACAGTTTGCACCTACTGAGTAGCAACCTATTAATAAACATCTGGGGGTATCTCCTCAAAGAAGAGTCATGTTCACTGAAGTAGATACACTGTACCTGCTCTGGAGAGCTGACTGGCATTAAAGGTCCCATATTTTACTATTTCTTTATTGCTAATTAGCTCTAGAGGAACCATACTCAGCTGCTTTACTCATAGAGAAGCCATAATAACAGAGGTGTTGCTGTTTTTACCGCACCACAGTAAAGCCCTCTACCAAACAGTTGAGATGTCACTTCATGGTAAGTGTCATTACATTCACAAATATCCAAAAGAAATCATCTGGAAAATTCACATAAAATGCTACCACAGAGCAATATTAAAAAAAAAAAAAAAAACCCAAGTGAGTAATAAATTGTGATATTTTTAGAAAAGCAAACCTCGACCGTTTGGTAGAGATGCCTCACTCAGGTTAAATGCAACACATTTCAATATAATAGGTCTATGTAAGCAAGCCACTCCTGAGCCAGGCCACGACAAGAGACCAGCAGAGCCGAGCCACAACCTGGGGGAGGGGCTCTTCTCATATGAGGTCACATATGAGGGCAGGAAAATTCCAACTGTCTTTTTAAAATCAATACAAACATGAAAAAAGGACAAAACCAGAGAATGTCTTTTTTTTTTTTGTCCGTCTTTTTACTCACGCACACTGGAGACCCACGTGAACATCTAAACACGACTAAAGAGTGAATTTTGCATCAAAGTTGCCCTTTAACGATGACTACAGGAGTAATCTGTTCAGCAGAGTGATGAGAACGCTCACCTGTTACAGTCCACGTGGAGCAGTAAATGACTCCCGCTAATGGACAAAGCAATTTTATGCCACTGCCCATCAGCAAGTCTGTACGGGAACGTCTCGGAGCGCTGTTTCCCTTTGTGGTGGTACTTGTAGCGAATTTCCTCCCGAAGCCCGCTGCTCTCCAGTTCAAAATAGCTGGAAATGAAAAAGAGCACAAGGTCACGAAGGGCTATAATAATAATAATAATAACAATAATAACAACAAACCACCTGTTGATTATAGTTTACTAAATCTGCAAACAGTGAGAAGCATTATTAACCAATCAGCATCATGCATTTTCACCGTTTCTGTGTGAGAGCTGCTAGACACCTAGCTACACTCAATGTGTGGTTTTTTTTTTTGGTCTTTTTTTTTTATTATTAGTATTTTCAAAAGGAGCTTCGATGAAGGTACACACATAACCGCAGCTGGTTTGTTTGTTTGTTTGTTTGTTTGTTTGTTTGTTTGTTCACACACAGCATCACTGCAGCCTCGGTAATGCACATCATGAACAATTTAAGAGCTGGCGCGACCATATATCAACTCTAACAAGACAGGTTTCTATTCTGTTCCTCCAGTAAAAGTGATAAAGCCTTCAGATCAACAGAATGGAATCAGAATGCTTACGCCATCACTCCTCTTATCCTGAGCGCGGAGGAACCCTCTCCCAGCACAGCATGCTATTTTATTTTGCTCCATCACCATCACATTTCCCTCAACTCTCCTCCTTCCACACAACAGGCATTAATATGCATGCAGTCTGAAAGACACACTGCTCAGTAGAATACCAAACAAGGCTTCACAAGGCAAGAGGTTTTTTGTTTTTTTCTCTCCATCCTCCACTACTTGCTTATTCTGAGAAAGCGTGCGAGTGAATGTTCCCCATGCTGGCGTTGCCCACTGACTTGGAGCAAATGCATCAGTGGTAAAAGACGCCAGATTTGATATTATATACAAGTATATATCTCGGATAAATAAAACAAAATGATTAAAGTATAAAAAAAAAATCGATTCTAAAGTGTCCACAGTGGTCATAGGTTATACCCAGTGAGGACTCTGTACGCCTACAAATGTTCCCGTCTGACATTTGGATTTACTGTAAGTAAACAGAGATCGCGTGCTGCGACTGGGAAATTACCGCCGTGATTCATGTGTTTCAGTCATTCTTAAAACCATCTTCTTAACCCTAATCAATGCTTTTCTTATACAGTCATGTCCAGGAAGGCGTGTCCTGTGGCCATGGAGAAGATGTTACTCTGTTTCAGGAGGATCAAACGACTAGCAAAGCAAAGAAAACAACTAAGGAGATTTGTGAAACGAAAAAAAAAAAAAAAAAACTGGGTTAAGGACCATCCAGCACTTTATTAAGCCATGGATGGAGAGGCTGAACACCCTCAAGTCCACTGAACTAATGAGGTCAGAAACACACACACACACACACACACGATGTGATGAGAACTCTCAGGATTGGGACTAAACAGCTGTGTGTACATAAGAAAAGCACTTGCTAAGGCTCGAGTCTATTAGAGAGTATAAAGGCTGGACTTTGGAGCGATGGAAAAAGGTCATGTGACCAGATTGGGCCTATTCCAGAGCGATGATTTATATCTAGATGATATCTATTCCAGATAGATTTATATTTCAGGGCTGCTTTCTCAAAGTACAACCAAATGAATATATCTGCGTATACAGTAAGTAACAAATCATGTTCATGTTAGAAACCTGTTAATATAACATCATCGTCGAACGTGTGTTTGATACACACTCATGTCTGCTCTAGTTCACTTTGTCCTCTAATGTATTTCATGAGTCAAATCAAGGTCAGTGTTTCCAGAAGAAATGGGGTTGAATATAAGTGAACATTGATAAGAGCGGAGACCTGCACTGCACCCCAGCAGCAACCATTGACGGTGCTTAATGACGATGTTCTTCACACTCAGGTCAGAATCCTCCAAGCCTCTGGCCATACACACTATCAGCATGCTTGTAGAAAATAACTGAACTACATACAAGGAACAGACTCCAAACCCTCCTGCCAGTGTATTAGGACTAGGATTTAACAGAGAGTTTTGCCCGACACATACAGTATGTCCACATCACAACAGCAGCGTTCTGGCCTGGTCATCGCATCTCCATCCTGGAAGGCTGCGGTCTGTGCTGGAGAGACCAAACAATAGGAAGCAGACGCTGTGCACAGGAAGTTACGATATTACCCCCCCAACTCACCAAACACATTCCCTCCTCTCTCCTTTGTTCTTGCTAATTTCCACCCACTAGCAAAGCCTCCCCAGATACCAACAGAAGGCAAACTCATCTTTCTGAACTGCTGCTTAGGCTGCTTCACACCGCAGCACAACACTCTCGGAGGAAAGCATGAGTCAACAAACTTGACAAGGGATCTGAACCAGTGATCTACTAATCATACAGCGAACTCGTTTACCGTCACTGGGGAGACATTTTGGCTATTAGCCTTTTTTTTTTTTTTTTTTAACAGGACCATTAAGCATCCGCCTGTGGAGTACAGATACTGTACATAGACCACCTTATTTAGGTTCCAGGGTTCTAGTCCCGCCTTCAGGCCCGAGTGTGTGGAGTTTGCATGTTCTCCCCGTGCTTGGTGTGTTTCCTCCAGGTACTCCGGTTTCCTTCTACAGTCCAAAGACATGCAGATTAGGCTACCAGTAACTGTAGTGACCCAGTAACAGAGTCTAGAATAGAGGATTTTATTTTCACCTAAATCGTAAATCAACATTCTGATCAATGCCCCTTCCTCCAGCTCGTAGATATTTCAAATAAATTCCAGCCACAGTGTTGATCCTGCTGCAGTCAGAAATACTATATTTTTCTTTTATGTATATAAAGGTTTTCCCAAGAATGTTCAGGGTTCTGCTTGACATTTAGCTTGTTACACACTGAGGTCCACGGAGTTGACATTCGGGCTCTGAATGTCACGTACTGCATCCCATACGGGGCTTTAACCTGGACGCTGGAGCAGATGTGGAGTTTTCTTAGTGCTTAGTATTTTTGCATATCACACATTTTGGATCAAATGACAAGATTATTATGAATTGTCTGGATTCTTTCCACGTTATCAGGACTCCACGGTTTGGATCAGGACATCACTGGGAACGGGTCGAGGCCAGTCTTTGCTTATTCAGTGCATATGTGGAAAATGAGACAGTCCTGAGAAACTTCACCGAATAGTGTTAAATGGAAAGCTGCTGCCCTATGTAGGGTGTACAATCCCTTATTCCCTTGATCAGGGGTTAGAGAAGGAGTTGGGATTTAGCCTCGCGTTAGACGCTAGTTAGCTTTGTAGTTCCCGTTAAGCATCAACAAACAGCATCGAGGTGATTACTGCAGAGACGTGAGGCGTGTTGGGTAAGACCACATGACCTTATCAGGTGTGTGCTGTTGCTGAAAGTGCTTCTGTGACTGGGTGTGAATGTGGGTGTGAATGTGGGTGTGGCCAGGCAGCCGCTCTCTCCTCAGTACTGCGGACCGTACAGACCCACTCTCACCCTCTCGGTTTAATTTTCTTTCAGGAAATATTACCGAGTTGAATTAACACCCAGAGTTATGATTGATCACTTTCAGGGCACATTTCTGGCCATGTGGTCATATATTATAAACACTGTGTGTGTGTGTGTGTGTGTGTGTGTGTGTGTGTGTGTGTGTGTGTGTTAATTCAGCACGGTCTGAGGTGCACTTTGGCTCCTAAATGACTCTACTGGGTTTAATGTCGAGGTGGGATAATGTGAGCTTCTGGGTGTGTTCACCCAGTGTGTGTTTTCTAGTCGGTGATAGGCAAAGCCTGGGGAGTTTGTGTTTCTCATTTGGCATTAAAAAAAATCCAATCTTGTCCCAGTTTGTTAGGATGTAATGCAACTTATAGTGCAGACACACAACAGATTGTACAGTGTGTCTGGATGCAGTCTGCTAGAATAGGAAGCAGATTGCATAGGAACCAGAATTGCACAGACCTGCGTGTGTGTGTGTGTGTGTGTGTGTGTGTGTGTGTGTGTGTGTACAGTACATACTGAGAAACTGCAAAGTCTCAGCAGTATTACATAAACAGGCCACATGTCTCAGTACTATTTCTAGACAACCATGACAAGACGTGTAGGACAGGAAAGAGGAAATCTGGAAGGCGTGGCCTAACCTGCAAAGTGTGAAATTAGACTCGTACCAGTAATCAGTTGGCTGGCAAAGTGTGTCAGTGCATTTTAAAAGTGATGATGCATAATTCATTACAATGAAAAGGTTAGAGCTGAACAGAATTCATTCCTTAAGATTTGATTTGTTTCAATTTGTCCTGATGTCAAAGTCAGTTTTATTTATTTAAATGCATTATAATTTATTTACTACAAACAAGTTGTTCAAAGTTCTTTATAATGATTAAAAAGCATAACATGGCAAAGTGAATGAAATAGTGTAAAACAAAAACTTATCATTTACAAATAATTTACAAAGAAAAACAGCAAACAAAAAGCAATGTTACTGATTAGAAGCTTTATCAAACAAATGCTTTAAGACGAGTTTTAAAAAGTAAGACGTGATAATTGTCTGATTTGGAGAGGGAGCTCATTCCACACAGTAGTTTAGGTGCAGTCACTGACAAGGGCAGATCCCCCCCGATTTCTTAACCTAACCTTGGGAACTGTTAGAAGGAGCTGACCCTCTCCTGGATGAAATCTTGAATTCAATTCTAAAATGTACCAGGAGCCAATGCAAGGAGCGTAGGACCGGGATGACGTGTTCACGCTGATGAATCATGGTTAAGACACACACTACAAGCATTTTGAACCAGCTGTAATCTACAGTACCAAGTGCAATTTGAGCAATTCCAATATAAAATGAGTTACAGGAGTCAAGTCTACAGGTACTAAAAGCATGCATGATTCTTCTCTGCTAAGATTGATGTAATCTTAGATATTTGCAGAAGCTGGAAAAAAAAAAAAACCTGACTTGACTACAGAATTGACCTGCCTGTTGAACTTCAATTTATCGTCCACTATAAACCCCAGGTTCTGGCTGCAGAAGTAAGATAAGTACCTAGACCAAAACATATAATTTCAGTGCTTCAACATTTGTTTTTTTTTGTTTCGGTCATTGAAACATAAGAATTTGCTGGGCAGCCAATCTTTCACTTCAGCCAAAAATCCAATAATACTGCTGAAGTAGTAGGCTTGGATTTTTTTTTAGAGGTACATGGACATCATCAGCATAAAAGAATAAAAAATTCCAAATAATCTGACAAAGTGGGAGTAAGTATAAAGTGAACAAAAGTGGACCAAGAATAGAGCCTTGAGGAACACCACAGCCTAGGAGCAATGGGGATGATCTTTTCTCACCAAATTCCACTGAAAAACTACGGACAGTCAGGTACTTTATGTTCGAAACCAGTCATGGGCCGAGGCAACGATGAGGCAACATCATGCTGTAACACATAAAGAAGTTGCTCATGACCAACAGTACTGAATGCTGTACTTAAATCTAATAACATTAGATAACTTCAGTAACTTTAGATAACTGAATAACTTCAGTATTGATCAAAAATCAGTATTGATTTTTGTATTATGAAAAGATCCGAAACCGACTAATACAACTCATATCTTATGTCAAGAATATTCATCACATGTATTATTATAATACCAGGAGATTAATTCATCCAAATAACAGTTTACTGGCTCCTTGATGCACTTAACTGCCTGACTAAACTCCGCACCAAACTGAGCAGCTGTACAGGATTAAATGAACGCCACCGTAGTTGTCTTATATCGTATAGCTGATTTTTAGAGAGATTAAAATTTCTAATTTTACAGGCTTATCATCATATAAATAGGCAACATCTAGGATCAAGTTAGAAATAGATAAATCACAAGATAACGCAAGATCAAATGCACCAATATGTTTCATAAAATGCAAGACACAAGGTTTGTCTTGGCAACAGACATGAATGATAAAACCACCCACGAGCAATACCTTCTCATATTTTGGCATAAAATCTGATAGAAATTCAGAGAATTCCGGCAACAACAAAAAAACACTATTATATGGAGGCACTCAGAAGATTCATTCTGAAGTGGAGGAATAGGTATATAGGTGTAGGTAAAAACTCAGATCTACGAAAGCAAGGTGTGCGGAAGCACCGAGATCCAGTGTACCAGTCCGAGCCAAGTCAACTATACAATATACAATACAGAAAAACTACTTCATGCTTTTATCCCCTCTAGGTTGGACTATTGTAACGCCTTACTGTCTGTCTGTCCAACTAGGTGCATAAACAAGCATCAGTTAGGTCCAAAGTTATGGAATAGTCTTCCGATTAATGTTCGGGACTCGGACACAGTCTCAGTGTTTAAGTCTAGGCTAAAAACCTATTTATTTAACCAAACATTTTTGTAAATAGATGAACCTTAGGTAAAGGAGCAGATCTGGGGGACTCATGGACGTAGAGTATTCTGGTGAACTGGTATGTTTAGATGCTGTCCTCCCCACTCTCATTGTTCACTCAGGTTTGTTGACGGTGAGGTGATTGGTTGCTTTACATCTCAGTTCCCCCTCATGTCTGCGTTTCCTTCTGGCTCCTCCCTTTTAGTTATGATGTCATAGTTAGTCCTGCCGGAGTCCCTGCTTGCACTCTGCACTAAATATACATTCACCTTATTCATTATGTGACTGTGACCAGACCCAAGTGTTATCTCTCCTCTTCTCTCTCTCCATGTCTCTCTGTCTCCAGACCCGCTCCGCCCTCTGGACCTGTCTGACTCGTCCTGGTGTCCCGCTCCTTGTTGGAGATCTCGTCACATGGAGACCTGTGCGGTCTGTTTGGAATGCATGTGGTGACTGGGGACGGTTCCACTGTAGCACGAAGACGGTCCGGGACTATACTGAACGTCCAGCCTCCTAACACACAGTATGACTACAGACCAATCCCTGCTCTCCGTTATCACCCAGATGACGATGGGTTCCTCTCAAGGTTTCTTCCTGTTGCCATCTCGGGGAGTTTTTCCTCCAGTACCGCCACCCTCGGCTTGATCACCAGGGACAATCTGATCGTTCTGATTCATGCATATTTTCTCACACATTTCATACCCATATCCAGAATTTTCTTTCGATTCTGTAAAGCTGCTTTGCGACAGTGACCACTGTTAAAAGCACTAGATGAATAAAAATATATATTTTTTTATTTTTTACCTTGAAGTCAGCACAATGCTATCAGGGAATAAGAATAAGTGCAAAAAATGGCTATGAAGTTATTTTGATTGTAATACTACTGTATACTTTTATATATGTAAAATATCTTCCTCATGGATACCTTTAATATTAATTTCATTTTTAAAGACATATATGGACCAACCTAGACTTACCATAGCAACCTAATAATGACCATTAATCTTCCCACACACGACTCACACTTCCTCACACCAGATATGACTAAACCTTTTTTATAAAATCTTCGGCTCATGAATTCTAACGTTATAAAGCAGCCGGATGCACTTGAAGACGCTTCCCTCGTCTCGTTAAGCATGATGAGCTCAGGCAGCCGTGATTGTCCAGCGCTGCTGATTTAATTTACAGAGGAGTGAGATCTTCGATCCTGTTACACTCTTTGGACTCTTTGGTCATTTTCAACATGTAGTTAATATCGAGTGACTCCGTAGCTTTAGCAGTTTCCATGGCAACAACAGCACAACGTGCCTTATGTAAATCTTAGAAGAATTAACCCGAGTCCGTGCGATCTCCGTTCAAGTCGAGTGAATGTTAACAGCATCGCGAGTAATAAGGCAGGACATCAGCCGCGGCCTGTCACCGTTTTCGGGTGTGCTCTCACAATAGCAGTTTAGCGTTAGCGTGAAGCTGACGGCTCGTTTCTGTCATGTTTTTCAACCAGTGAGAAACTGACAGGACAATTTGTATCCCAGTGGAAAACAGCGCGGATGGATTCAAGGGTGAACGAGCAGCCGAGCACATGTACAGTAGCGTAGACGCTGTGATTGAGCAGTTCTACACATCACACTCAGGTGGAAATGTCTTGGAGCGAGGTCAGGACTGGACTGGGGGTGTGACTCCCCATAACTCCCAGCAGCTCCCGGCCGAGTTCCTGTAATGTGCAAGTGGTGTTGGTGAATGAGTGTGTGGACCACACACACACACACACACACACACACCGCACACTGGGACCAGGCGGCTAAGATGCCACCAATGCCACTGACTCGGTCCTGGTGCCAGATACTACAGCACCCCAAACCCCCCCTCCCCCCGTAGCTTAATGTAATAAATAATTTCATAGATAATGATGAGCAGAATTGAACAGAAGACTAGCGTGACCTTGTTTCTGGACAAAGTAAAAGAAAGAAATGAGACACGGCCTCGAAAGAAAAGCTACGGGTGACATCCTCGTGAGACTCTGAGGCTCTGTACAGAAACTCTAGACACAATCGAGAATGTTTTCTATTCGTTTTTTTTAGATAAAGTTTTATATATTTTTTTCTGCCCAATACTTCAAAACTTTCTTCAAGGTTTATGTCTCCTTGAAGTTTTGTTACATGATCCTCATCTTTAGAAAAAGTTTCCAAGAAAAAAAAAAAAGATCTGAATTGAGGATATACTATATATATATATATATACACACACACACACACACACACACACACACATCAGTATACTTCATCACAGAAGGCTTGTGTTTCTGTCACTTCAGAACACGAGTGCAAAAACAACAAACAAAAGAACTGCAAGCGTGTTTAGTGGACTCCACTGGGAGCGCTGCCTGTGCCGTTAAATGCTGCCTGTGCAGAATCAAATCATTATAAGAACTCGGGCTCTTTAACGAGCCGCCATTCAGAGCCATGGAGAAGCCGAGTCTGCTCTTACAGCTAACAGACCCGTCGACTCGCTTCACCGAGTCTTCACCGTCTCCTATTGCTCATCGTCCGCTATCGTAGCTTCATCCACTAATACAAGGTTGTATGAAAAAGTTCTGACATCAGCTCTGTTTACACAACAGTACTTCATTACTCCATTCATTACTCATTAATACTGCATCACTGCCTGGTGAGTAGGGTGAGGGGCGGAGCTTCTCCCACCATCATCGTGCACAAGGTGCCGAATGGTTTTTTGACATTTTCGTTTGTTGAGGTCGAACGTCTCTGCGCCGATTCGCCCCGTTTTCACGCAGAATTTCACGGGGGCTCTTTGTTCTAACTTGCCGTCCAGGTGACGCGGTAACGCAGGTGGTCCGATTAGCACCAGTCACGCGGCTCCCGATGCACACGCGTGACCAGAACCTGCCCCTGGAGCATTAGCGTCATGACGGGGTGTAAGGCGGCATGCCGAGGAATGAGGCGATCATTTTATTTATATATGTATAATATATTTTTGTTTTTCATCAAATCTTCTACATCTAGCTGGAATGTGTCTCCGTCCTCCTGCTGTGTTTTAAAGGATCCGTTTTAAATGTGGCTCGAGGCTTTGATACCTCTGACGATTTGTTCCTACATGATTTAAATATTTACGATTTCTGCTGATTTTAAATATTTAAACAGCCTGTGTATGTGTGTGTGTGTGTGTGTGTGTGTGTGTGTGTGTGTGTGTGTGTGTGTGTGTGTGTGTGTGGAAGGGAATAAGACGCGAGACAGAGTGCCGTGCCCTGTAGTAAAGCATGTTTTCTTCCCCTTACGCCACAGCAGTAAGTGTTAGATCTAATCCTCAAACTGTGTGAACGCTTACCGAGAAAAATCTCCCTGGTTTAACACATAGCACGTGGCGGGGCATGTTTATAATAATCATTCAGCACAGACAGAGTGTTCACACATCATTAAATCAGTCAATGCGACATGAACGCTGCACGTGGGAGCAGTTTAAAGGTGTCTGCGAGAGGCCTGAGGTGTAATCGGGATTAATCTGCAGCACCAGAGCCGCTCAATCCAGCTGTAGTGCGTGTCGCAGGCTGCAGCTCAGAGGATCTAAACAGCTGAACTGGCGAACTGGACTCTCTTCCTCCAGGCACAGAATCAGTGCAGCCGTACTCTGTACTCACGTGGACTTTGGTTCTGACTCAAACGCACTGAATTGGCAGTTCAGATTGTGCAGCAGTAGACACTGAGGGATTATAACTACAGGATACGGTCCGGTTCTGTGTGCCAGTGTACACACCGCTATAAATAAAAGGAAGGTTTTGTCTGTACGCCGGCCAGAACCCGATCTTTCAATAACATCTTTAGGTCAGAACCCGATCGTTCAATAACATCTTTAGCTTTCATACATTGGAGGACCGGAAACCAGACTGTCTGTCCAATCAGATGATGGCACAGCATCACACAAAACTGTCTAGACGGAATTTCCCGAAACCTTGCCAGTGCTTAAGTGTCCGTCTGAAGTGTGACCTGTAGTAAAACGGAGGTCACGAGCAGTTTTGAGCCAGATTACAGACTGGACGCCTTTGGCAGTCTACTGCGCATATGCGTCAAACTGGGGGCGTGTCTTAAATCGACTGCTGCACTGAATTTAATGCCGACTTTATTTTAATAACTTTATTCTGCGGTGCTATTTGAGAGTTGTGTAACTCAAGTCGACCTGAGGAAAAGCGTCTGACTTTACCTACAGTATACGAGAGACATTCGTGGGTTCGTTCCTGCAAAGGGAAACTGTGTGACAGTACTAAAGACATCAGTTTTCTATGATAGAAATCATTCACAGTAGAACAGATCGGGTAAATGCTTCATAAAATAACTAACATCAGCTGTGAGATCTGATTTTTAAAACACAACAGCAATGCTAGCTAGTTCTAAATATAATCTGCAAGCCACTGGCTGCGTGACAAGCTTTAGTGAACATCAAGAGACATGGACGCCGTGGTCTCGGCTTCTGTTCTTCAAACTTCTACTCTTTCACTGCGGAGGAAATACTCAGTGGAGCAAGAAAACATCTATTTTCATCATAACTAACATCTCGGGATCTCACACTCGGAGATCTTCCCTGAACCTTCACTGAGGCACGATGCAGCCTGAGGCTGGCGGTCCAGACTCATCACCTGGAGTAGAGCAGCTTTAGACTCCGCCCACTAATTATCCCGCGGTGCATTTATGACTAGTGACCCTATCATCCGGAGATCGCTAGTCCGAATCCCGGGTGGTGCTGTAACCTCTCGCAGCCGGAGGTCTAGAGAGAGCTGATTGGCCGAGCTCTCTCAGAGGGGAGGGATGAGAGGTACTTAGTGCTCCCACATTAATCACGGCTCTACAGCCAGTCAGGGGCGTCTGTGAGCTCGCGCGGCGGACGGAGCGGATAGCGCTGTCCTCCGAGTGTGTTACGCCGCCCCCAACGGTGCGCGAGCGAGCAGTTCGAAAAGATGCGGTCGGCTGGCGTCACGTGGTTCAGGAGGAAACACGTGATAGTCATCGGCCCTCCCGGCTGAGTGGTAGTAGTAGCCTTAATGTGGAGCCCCCTAGTGACGGGGAGGAATTGGACACGACTAAATTAGGGAGGAAAATCGGGGGAAAATCCAAAAAATAAATAAATAAATAAAAATCTTTAAATAAATGAGTCAATCAGACATGTAAATAGCGATTAAAAACATTTCATTTGAAATATTCATTATTTCAGGACACAATTAATTCATCAGTTTTATTGATTTATTGATTTATTTATTTATTTCATACCGTCCCATTCCACCCACCGCAGTGTTTGATCTTTTTTGCATGGACATGTTAATAAAGCAAATTAGCATAGAAACGAGTCAACACCACATGATTGTGTAATAATAATAATAATATATAGATAGTAACGGCTGAACTCATTATTATATAAAACAGATTTGAATTATTTATAGTCACATTTCGGTTTCTTTTAATTTCATGACGGGATTTATATCTAATCCTTCCCCCCCCCCCCCCCCCAAATCCACTTTAATTCTCTAATGCCAACACACCCGGAGGGAGGACCTCAGTCAGCTCTGCACTGCCATGTTTTCTCTAGCTGATTAAATAGCTAGACATGATTTAACACCTGACGCTCTCCTGACCTTCGATGAGGATGTGTTAGACATGCTCCGCCGCATCTTAGAAATCAGCTAGCAGGGATTACGCTTCCTGTCTTTCAGGAGTGGAAAAAAAAAAAAGGCAATATAACACAAGAGATTATTATTGATACGGAAAGGCATTCCAGGCTCTTCACTGGTGCGCACGGTGAACCTCCACTCCAAGCTGACATCGACACAAATACACCTGGAGGTTCATATAGATATTATAGGATATATATCATGATAGAGTGGCGTGAGGGGACAAACAGCTGTACCTGAATTCAGACTCATGGATGGAGAAGAGAACTCCAGATGAGGACGTCTTCTGCTGGATGCTAGCCATGAATGTGAACTCTCTTTTGTTCCTGAGCAACTCCAGTAGCTCTTCTGTGATTTGGGAGGGAAGCTGAACAGCTCTCTGTGCATCTGCAAACAAAACAGGAAACAACAGACAGGCCATGAAGGCACAGGAAAGACGAGGACACACCAGCAGGAAATGCCTCGTCACATGATGGCGTCGAAATGAGGATCCACGACCGGCACGTCCACAGCAGCATGTTCTCATTATGGATGATGCGCCTTCAGGTGTTTTCTCTGCGTGTACACCTATACATATGGCATACAGACAAACGACTCCGAGTCTCCATAATAGAAGCTTTACATAATAAGCTCTTCCAGGCAGTGGGCTCGGACAGCTGTGCTGCATTTCTGCGCGCCGCCTGCTCCTCCAGCGAGATGCGACTAATTGGAAGCAGTGATTGAAAATGAAAAGAGGGAGTCCCTCCTGTTACCTCGGCACACCACTCCGTCACTTTAACAGCATCACTCTCATCACAAAATTAAAAAAAATAATAATAATGTATCTTCAGGTTAACCTTGCTCAGTTAAACCAGTAGCGTTTCCCCTTTAACCCACATGTACTCTACGTGACACTCCTGTCACAACCACCATGCTTCACCTCTGCATCGGAGTGACAATCAGGTTTGGGTTTCATCCAAATATAGAGGTCGGTGCGAAGGTCAAACGGCTGGTCTCACCAAACCAGAAACCCAATTTTTCCACAACTGAGCCAAGTCTCCTCCATCATGTCTTCTGACAAACTGTTTTAAAGAACGGTCTCCCCCCAGTCTCTACAGATCTATTCTACATTTCAGCGCTTAGCGACGGCAAATCAACTCTAAAGCTGCCATGAGAACTCATGAGAGAAAACAGCAGCTCATTCCTAATCACAAAAACCTTTAGACAGGGAGAAGCCTCAGGCAACATGTATAATGTAAAAAATATATATTTTTTTTCAATAAATGAAGTTTATATGCTGTATGTTTGCATTTGAGGTATTAAAACATTGTCATTCCTCTACAATCCTGCAGGTGGTGCACTCTGAACTATTCACTGTGTTGCAGAAGAGTAGAAGTTTGTTTAGTATTCTAACAAAATGTAAAATAAATTATAATGAATCAGGATATTTATAAAACGGTGATACTAATAGAATCGCAATATAAATCGAATCTGATTCTCGGTATTGTAATAATATCGTATCCCTGGTGTTTCCCGTCCACACTCTGTTCCTGCTGAAACAGCTAACAGCATCACTGTGAAGTCTGACAGGTGCGGGCAAAGCAGTATCTTCACTGGAGGATGAAAGAAGCTTACACTTACGTAGAGGTGTGTGTGTGTGTGTGCGTGTGTGTGAGGTTGTGAAGGAAGACCTCAGGCAAGACCAAGACGCACTGATAAACCTGCGTGCTGAAATGTGGCAGGCTGTCCGGATAATTTCAGTGCTGATATGAGAAAAGTCAAACCAGCTGGATCAAAGAGTCTGTTTAAGTTATAGCATAAGTTTATGAAGTTTCAAAGCTTAGTAAAAAAGCTAATAATGTCTGCACACACGATGCATGACCTCTGTCTCCCATTCGCCTAAAGTTGGGTCCTGGGACAGGGAGGTTTGAGAAACTTCTGCCTCATTTACAGCTTTTTACACAAATTTCTAACCGCTTATGTAACCGTCAGTTTATATTAAAGGGGTGTGTCTTTTGTAACTTAATTACAGAAGCCACACCTCTTTTATGTAAATTGTCAATTGTAATGGTGGTGGGTCTTACTTAGCTCGGTTAAAAAGGGGTGTGGCTTCTGTACCTATCAGTTTAAATAAAAGACGTGTGGCTTCTATAACCAAGTTAGAATAAAAAGGGGTGTGTCTTCTGTAGTAGTCTAAGAAATAAAAAGGGGTGTGGCTTCTGTAATCGTCTAAGGAATAAAAAGGGGTGTGTCTTCTGTAATCGTCTAAGGAATAAAAAGGGGTGTGTCTTCTGTAGTCGTCTAAGAAATAAAAAGGGGTGTGTCTTCTGTAGTCGTCTAAGGAATAAAAAGGGGTGTGTCTTCTGTAACCGTCTAAGGAATAAAAAGAGGTGTGTCTTCTGTAACCGTCTAAGGAATAAAAAGAGGTGTGTCTTCTGTAACCGTCTAAGGAATAAAAAGAGGTGTGTCTTCTGTAACCGTCTAAGGAATAAAAAGAGGTGTGTCTTCTGTAACCGTCTAAGGAATAAAAAGAGGTGTGTCTTCTGTAACCGTCTAAGGAATAAAAAGAGGTGTGTCTTCTGTAACCGTCTAAGGAATAAAAAGAGGTGTGTCTTCTGTAACCGTCTAAGGAATAAAAAGAGGTGTGTCTTCTGTAACCGTCTAAGGAATAAAAAGGGGTGTGTCTTCTGTAACCGTCTAAGGAATAAAAAGAGGTGTGTCTTCTGTAGTAGCCTAAGGAATAAAAAGGGGTGTGTCTTCTGTAGTAGTCTAAGGAATAAAAAGGGGTGTGGCTTCTGTAGTAGCCTAAGGAATAAAAAGGGGTGTGGCTTCTGTAATCGTCTAAGGAATAAAAAGAGGTGTGTCTTCTCTAGTAGTCTAAGGAATAAAAAGGGGTGTGTCTTCTGTAATCGTCTAAGGAATAAAAAGGGGTGTGTCTTCTGTAGTAGTCTAAGGAATAAAAAGGGGTGTGGCTTCTGTAGTAGCCTAAGGAATAAAAAGGGGTGTGTCTTCTGTAATAGTACTGCATCTCCTCCTGATCCCTGCGCTGAGGTTCACTCTGCAGTAGTGCTGTAATATTCATATGGTCCTGTTCAACGCCGAGCACCTGCTCACATCCCTCCGGTGACGCTGCTGTAGCACTGCCCCGTCTCACACATGCAATGTTAGACCACCTGACTGTCTCAGGTGGACATGTGACGTCTCCACTGCTGTCTTATCACGCACGCATGAACAAACTGAACCCGACAGCTCGGGCTCGACTAGCAGACATCCCTCCTGTAATACGTCCCTCACTCTCTGCAGCTCCTGCATCTGATCTCCATCCACGTACTGTACCAGGTCAAGAAGCAGCAGGCAACTGACCGCATACATACATCTAGTTCATTTGAATATTAATGAGGTTAGCATTTTCTCAAATCTTTACAACTGGAAATATACACACCATATGGTGAAAAGTACAGCTTACGTCTCAAAGCTTTTGTCTCAAAGATTAATACTAAATTACATCAACATGCAAATTCTCATCATATGCGCAGCTTTTATAATCACACCTTGTTTATTCACTTGAAAACCACCGGCCCCCAAATGTCAAGCTCAAATTACAGACTGGCCTCCCTCACGTCACACATCACAGCTGCTCTTTAGCATTTAGCTGTCGGAATAAACGAGACCTCAAGTGGCTTCCCTTCTTATCCCTTCTTGAACAGGCTCAATCCGGACTCATCAGGTCACATGACCTTTTCCCATCGCTCCAGAGTCCAGGCTTTATTCTCCCTCACAAACTGAAGCGTTTCTTTTCATGGACACACAGCTGTTTAGTCCCGATCCTGTGAGTCCTCATCACACTGTCTCTGCATGGAAATGTAATTACGTTCACTCACTTCATCCCTGCAGTCAGTCCGCGGCATTGACCTACATCCACAGTACATACAGTACGTACGCAGATCAATCCCTGCTATCCGTTATCTCCCGCATGAGGATGGGTTCCCTGTTCAGCCCGGTTCCTCTCAAGGTTTCAGGGAGTTTTTCCCTCCGCACCATCCTCTGTGGTGATGTATACACATTTTCCCTTTTCAAACTCGTTTACCTAATTTTTTTTTATTATGATTCTGTAAAGCTGCTTTGCAATCGTTAAAAGCACGATATACACCGAACTGAATTTCAAGATATTGCCTCACTCCACCAGAAGCAGCCGGGCCAGACCAGCCTAGTCACCTTCTCATTTAGATCAGCGTACGATTCCACCACACTGCTCAGTCCCCAGCCGGTTCAATCACAGCTTCCAGTCCTTTATCTGTCACCATCCCCCCCCCCCTCCCCTCTCCCCTCTCAATTCAACAGAAGATTTCTCTCCAGCATGGTGCTGGACAGCGTGTGACTGCGTGTGAACCCCATGAGCACACCTTCCTCCAGGCAGCCGCTGAGGCTTGTGGGAACGTCGCTGCAGACGCCTGCCAGGCCTGGATCTGTCATTCAGCCGGCGTTTTTTCCCTGCTGCTCGGCCGGGGGAAACATTCCCTGTGATGAGGATGAAGTCCTCGGGCCCGATGAGGATCAGAGACGGGGTGCGGAGTGATTTCTTTTTGGAGAGGTCGGCGTTGTTAAACAGCAGGCGTACACTGATTGAATACGAATTTTATTTTTGCAGATAAAAGATTCACTTTGAGTTGCTTATCGAAAAATAATCTCCATTATACAGCAGTGTATTCAATTATTCAATTTAACCAATCGTTTATTGATCATTTAATTTCAGTGAAGGTCAGTTTTCAATTCCTGATAATTAAAAAAAAAAAAAAAAACGTATGATTGTTAAATTCTGTAAAAATCGACAAAAATTCCAAACCCACACCAAACTTTCTGCTGAAAACACAAACTGCGACCATCTTCTGCATTTTGTAAGAGTTTGGCTTCTGATTCTGCTTTTGAGTTTCTGAGCAGTTGGTTCAATACCGGAGTGAAGTGTGGAGCTAAAGATCGGCATAAAATAAAATTATCTCAATCAACACCACGTTACACTGCATTTCAACACGTATCACGTACATCAAGTAGAAACCGAATTCTGGAAAAGATGGGATGTTTTTTTTTTGTTGTTGTTCAAATTCCAAAACAGAAATTCTCATAACCTCAATGCCCAGACGTATTCAAACTGTTTTATGAGGAAGAGGAGACGCTACAACATGGTGAACACGCCCCCGTCCCAATTTTCTGAGACCTGTAGCAGGCATTAAATTGAAATGAGCTCATTGTGTGCAGAAAAGTGTAAAACTTCTCAGTTTAAACATTTATGTCCTCTGTGTTCTATTGTGAATAAACTATTGGCGTATGTCATTTGAAAGTCTTTCAGTTTTCATTTTATTTAAGTTTTAAAAAACTTCCAAACTTTTCTGGATTTCGGGTTATAGATTTTACTCACTCACTCATCTTCTATCCCGCTTAATCCTGAATTCAGGGTCACGGGGGCGGAGCCTGGCCAGGAGACTTAGGGCACAAGGCGGGGTACACCCTGGACACGGTGCCAATCCATCGCAGGGCACAGACACACACACACACACACACACACACACACACACACACACTACGGCCAATTTGGGAACACCAATTAGGCTAACCTACATGTCTTTGGACTGTGGGAAGAAACCCGAGTACCCGGAGGAAACCCACCAAGCACGGGGAGAACATGCAAACTCCATGCACACAGAGACGGGAATCGAACCCGGTCCCTGGTGGTGCAAGGCGACAGTGCTAACCACTACACCACCGTGCCGCCGTTGTAGATATTAATGACTTTCAAACCTGTAGAAAACCCAGAGACACACCAGACAATAAACAACGGTGTCATGGCAACAGCCTTTATGTTTACTGTAAAACTGCATGTGTTCAGACTCCCAGAAACAAACTGAGACTTTATGAAGATTGTGACAAAGACAGATTATTTTCGCATTCGGTCTCTGTACAAGTACAAATGAGACAGATGAAGTGTGTGCGTGTGTGTGTGTGTGTGTGTGTGTGTAATGGCTTTAGTTCCTGAATGGTTAACGCCACACTCTTGTCAAAGCTCTTGCAGTCATTTGTGTTCAGATTCAGTGGTGTGGTGCACAGAAGCCAAACTTCATGCACCTGACTGTACACTTGAAGAGTGAACACTGAATGTTGGTAGTTGATGGTTGTGTTTTTAATTTAGTCAGTCCAGTGTGAAATCGATGCTTAACAAGACGTGTTTGTGTGAGGCCCGCGTGAATCATTTTGAGGGAAACCGTGAGTTTGGAGCGCATGATTGCAATTGATTGAGATTTGTGTTGAAGTGTTGTAGTGCGAGAGGAAATTGAGCGGTGGTTTCAGGAAACGTGTTTAAAAAAAAAAGTCAGTCATTCTCGACACGTTTATGGCTTCACTGATATATATATAAAAAAATAAAAAAAAGACAGTTTTCTTCTTTATATGGCAAAAGAAAAAGAATGATAAGTTCTCCCAAATTAAGACCATTTTATGGGCATTTTTACAGCAGCAGTAAAGATCCTGTCTAATGGCTTTGACCTGAACCTTTCTAACACGGAAGCCGAGTCCCCAAGGGCCGGATGTTTTAATACACCACACTAACGACAAGACAAAACGTCTCCAACACCTTTACATTACACACTGCGATGTGAGTGTGTTACACATCCTTCCATTCACGAGTTCATCTTCAGTTCCTGCTTCACCCTGGTCATGTGATATAAAGTGGAACATAAGCAACATGCACAGAAGGAGAACGTAAAAACAGGACCCCATAGACCAGGGATAAGGAACTGAATAAAGCCAGCCGAGGTCTGGATGCGTTTGCCCGAACGCCAAGTGTTTCTTCTCGTAGTGACGCTTCACGTTCCTGCTTTTTATTATCGTGATGCTTTCAGAACTTACGAGACAAACTGCTTTTAAACTTTCAACGCAGGAAGAATAAACATCCACTGATCTGTTCATTCTTCTTCAAAAGGTTCGGTTTTTGTAGTTTTTCTTCAGGTTTTTTTTTTGGAGTAAGCCATGCAGTGTCTCACTTTCGTTTCTGTTGCTTCCGCAAACTTCGCCCTGTTGAGTGGAGAAAGAAGAAGAAGAAGTCGCTAGATTACTGGCATAGTCATTTTTCTCATTCATCAGAAAAGCATCAGGGGTCCCAGATAGAACCGTCACTCGGACCGGGTCCGGACTGCAGCCCGCCATCGGACCGGGTCCAGTCTTCACATGGGGGACGTTTACTCCGTTACACAGCTTCCTAGCTGTGACTTGCTTCCACATGCTGCCGCAATTCCTTCTTGAACAGGAAGTCAGAGTAACGTTGTGTTTAGGTACAAATCACAGAACCGCATTCAAGATTTCCGAGTCTAAACGAATCAGCCCGCGTGTTAATTATGCGGATTTTACCGAGAGTCTTTCACTTAGCTGCACTGATG
>QNUK01000162.1:0-10000 GCA_013621035.1 Clarias magur
TTTTATTTCTATAGCGCTTTTAAATGGTCATTGTCTCAAAGCAGCTTCACAGAAATGAAAAGAAGACTTATGGAAATGTATATATGTGTAAGAAAAATGTGACTAGATAATGAGATTGTCCCTGATGAGCAAGCCAAGGGTGACGGCGACAGTGGCAAGGAAAAACTCCCCGAGATGGCAACAGGAAGAAACCTTGAGAGGAACCAGACTCAACAGGGAACCCATCCTCATCTGGGTGATAGCAGATAACAGAAATTGTATAACATCATGTGTGTTATGCAGATGAAAGTTCCATAAACAGAAGTTAATTTAAATGAACACAAAGTCCAGTTCAGCACAGGGATGAGTCAGCAGGTGCAGAGGGCAGATGGGGGTCTGGATCACTGGGAGCTCAGGAGCAGCATGTGTAGATCCAAACCAAAATGAAGAAGAAACCAGCTGGAGTTGGTCCTTCTCTGGATGCCTCTGGGTCAAAGCAGGGTCGGCCTCTGTCTACTGAAGCTGGCATGATCTCCAGATGCCTCGGGATGGGTGGAAAAATAAAGAGCAGGTGAAAAGAATTAGCGTGGTTGCCATTCAGGATAGATGTACTGGAGTATCAGGTAAAGAAATTAATTATGTGTATGCCAGATTAAAGAGATGCGCCTTGAGTCTACTTTGAAATTGGGAAACTGTGTCTGAGCCCCGAACACTGTCAGGAAGGCTGTTCCAAAGTTTTGGAGCTAAATATGAAAAGGCCCTACCTCCTTTTGTAGATTTTGATATTCTGGGAACTACCAGTAGTCCGGAGTTTTCTGATCTTAAGGAGCGTGGTGGATTGTAACGTATCAGAAGACTGGTTAGGTATGTGGGAGCTAGACTGTTTAGAGCCTTGTACGTATTTTGTAATTAATTCTAAACTGAACAGGTAGCCAGTGCAAGGATGATAATATTGGGGTTACATGATCATATTTTCTGGATCTAGTGAGAACCCTGGCGGCTGCATTTTGGACTAACTGTAGCTTGTTAATTGAGGATGCAGGACAGCCACCCAGTAATGCATTACAGTAGTCCAGTCTGGAGGTCATGAATGCATGAACCAGCTTTTCCGCATCAGATACAGATAAAAGGTTCCTAAGCTTGGCAATATTTCTAAGGTGGAAAAAGGCTGTTTTTGTGATGTTGGAGATATGATTTTCAAAGGATAAGCTACTGTCTAATATCACACCCAGGTCTTTCACTGTCGAGCTGGTGGTAACAGAACATCCTTCTAAACGCAGGCTGAATTGTGAGAGCTGGTGTGTACTGGTTTTTGGGCCAATAAGTAATATCTCTGTCTTATCTGAATTTAGTAGAAGAAAATTATCGGTCATCCAGTCTTTTATATCTTGAATACACTCAGTTAGTCTAGACAATTTGGGTATTTCATCTGGTTTTGTGGAAATGTATAACTGAGTATCATCAGCATAACAATGGAAACTAATCCCATGTCTTCTGATGATGTTACCTAAGGGAAGCATGTATATTGAGAACAGCAGAGGTCCTAAAACTGACCCTTGTGGCACCCCATATTTCACTGGCATTACACCAGACTGTTCTCCATTCAGATCTACAAAATGGAATCGATCAGACAGGTAGGATCTAAACCATTTTAATGCCTGTCCCTGAATACCAATGTGATTTTGTAATCGATCTATTAGAATATCATGATCTATAGTGTCGAATGCAGCACTAAGATCAAGTAAGACAAGAATTGAGATGCAGCCTTGGTCTGAAGCTAAAAACAAGTCATTTGCAATTTTAACTAATGCAGTTTCTGTACTATGATGGGGCCTGAAACCTGACTGAAATTCCTCGAGGATATTGTTTTCCTGCAAGAATGTGCATATTTGGGCTGATACTATCTTTTCTAATATCTTTGATATAAACGGAAGGTTTGAAATCGGTCTGTAATTTATTATATCATTTGGGTCTAAATTAGATTTTTAAGAAGAGGCTTAATAACTGCCAACTTGAAAGGTTTAGGGACATGACCTAGACATAATGAAGAGTTGATAATATTTAGAAGTGGCGCTCTGGTTATACTTATCACTTCTTTTAAAAGTCTAGTTGGGATTGGATCCAACAAGCATGTTGTTGATTTAGCTGAGGTGATAAGTTTGTACAGCTCTTCCTGTCCTACACCTGTAAAGCACTGAAAATCTAATTGTGAAGCTTTAGACTGGACTGGATCATGAGATGTTAGAGGTTGAATTTCCATTATTTTCTTCCTGATACTATCGATCTTTTCATTGAAGAAGTTCATGAAGTCTTCACTTCTAAGCTGTGATGGGATTCTCCCTGCAGGTATCTTAGGGTTTGTTAGGCTAGCCACTGTACTAAATAGGAACCTGGGATTGTTTTGGTTTCTTGCTATGAGTTGGCTCAGATGCTCGGCCCTAGCCGCTTATAGAGCCCGTCTATAGCTGTACATACTACCTTTATACGCGATTCTAAAAACTTCTAATTTAGTTTTTCTCCATTTTCGCTCGTGGTTACGGGTTGCTCTCTTTAGGGCGCGAGTATGACTGTTGTACCATGGTGCAAGTGTTTTATCTCTGACTTTTTTTAATCTGATGGGAGCAACAGTGTCTAATGTACTGGTAAAAATAGTGCCCATGCTGCTAGTCACTTCATCTAGATCGTCTGCACTTAGGGGTCTGATAAGAAATTGGGACAGATCCGGCAGATTACTTGTGAATTTGTCTTTAGTAGTCGGATTAATATTTCTACTGAATTGATAACGTGGGGAGGCACAGCTACGTTGTTCTACAGGTAGAGTATATACTAAGAGATGATAATCTGTGATATCATCACTTTGAGGTAGAATGTCTATATTAGAGACATCTATACCATGGGATATAATTAAATCTAGCGTATGATTAAAGCGATGAGTTGGTCTATTTATATTTTGTTTAACCCCAAAGGAATTTAGCAAATCTATAAATGCGAGTGCTGAAGTGTTGTTAGCATCATCTACATGAATGTTAAAGTCTCCTACTATCAGCACTTTGTCAGAGTTAACCAATAGGTCTGATAGCAGATGTCCAAACTCTTTAAGAAAATCGACATATGGCCCTGGGGGTCTGTACACGGTGGCCAGAACGAAGTGTTGCAAGGGTTTATTATGTATTTCGCTGAGTGCAACATTAATGATAAGCACTTCAAACGAGTTGAACTTGGGCCTTGTTTTCTGGGTAACAGTGAGAACATCACTGTAGATAGTTGCGACACCACCACCACGACCAGTTTGACGGGGTTCGTGCTTATAGAAATATCCTGACGGAGTAGACTCATTTAAACCAATATATTCATTTGGTCTGAGCCAGGTTTCAGTAAGGCAGAGTGCGTCAAGGCAGCAATCTGAGATAATTTCATTAACAATCAGTGCTTTAGGCGCAAGGGATCTGATGTTGAGAAGCCCAAACTTTAGAGGTATATTGTGATTACTTACTTGGCCTTTTTCTGGTTTTATAGTTATTAGATTGTTAGATTTTCAGGGTGATAAGTCATTTAAAATGCATGTAAAAATGCATGTAAACAGCTAACATGAACACAACCCCAATCTCACTCCTCCTTAAACCCAATAAAGACCCAACGTTACCGTCAAGCTAGTGTTCCATCTCTTTAATCTTTTAATCTATCATCTACCTGACGAAACGGGTTTCATTTAATGTATGCTCAAATCACATGCAGATGGTTTAACTTAAATGTACTGTTGTTCAATTCAACAGGATCACGCTCAATGCAGAAAACATTCTGCTAGGGTTCTGTTTTCCACATTGGAGAGGTTTGGCTTTGGGGAGTCACTTATCAACCGGACCCAAATTTATTTACATGGATGCCCACTCTCCCCCTCACTATTAACCATTTTTATTAAATAATGACCAGCAAACATTAATCCGAACACACATTTTAAATCTAATTCAAACACTAAGTAAACACAAGATCACAATTTACATTTTTTTACGATTTTCTACCGTACCACCCCCGTTTCGAATGATGATAATACTGTATCTTCTTTACAAAAAACAAGTAAACTGGTTAATTCATCTTGTTGTATTTCTGAATATAACTAGCATAAATCTTCTATTCTTCCATTACACCCAACAGCTAAACAGCTGGGATGTAACAGCTCATACAGTACACCGTCCATCCCTCTATGCACCAATTACTGTATGTTACATACTGTATTTAGGTATCAGTGTTTCCCCCAGGCTGTCAGAACTGTTTGGACTCGACTTCATTGCACTACTAAAAACAATAGACAGTGCTGGCTAAAGAACACACACACACACACATGGTTTTAATCTCTGGACTCAACAAGTACCGAGTTCCACTGAAACAACAAAGTTCCAAGAATTAAACTGACCCCTGTATAGAAATCTAAAACACACAGACGACTGGTAGGACCACATTTATACCACTACTGTCTGGCCAATCAGCTTCAATAAATAGACAATAAAAAAAAAAACACCCCTGTTTCCCAACACCAACAATAGCAACATCCCTGAAAGCCTGGTGGAAATTTCAGCAAATCACAAACACCCCTTTTTGCACAATCCAAATACCCCCCTATTTGGAATAACCCAGATGTCACATTTAACAAGAAACCACTGAACTTCAGCACATTGGCACAAAAGAGAATCCCTTCAACTTCAACACATCTTTCACAATAATCGAACCACATGTCCCCACTTTGTGTGGGAATCAGATCATCTATCCAATCAGAAATCTGCAGTCAGACCACTAACCTGTCCCTTCATATTACAAGTTGATAATACATTAAACTTGAATCAGGCTTTACTCCTGAAGCTGCTTTCTGGACGCAAATTTGGAAAAACAACTTAATGACAAAAAATGCTAATCTGCAACTCGTACTGCATAAAGTACTCCATAGATCTTCACCTCACGGGACAGAAATTGGATTCACTTCCGAAATGTGTTCTCATTGCAGACAAAACAGCCCAGACACCTATCTTTAAACCACCTGGCATTGCAACCCATTAAAATAATAATAATAATAATAATAATCTGGGACTATGAAGCACTATCTGTATTCATGAGGTGTCACCTCCTTATGTCCCTCTCCCTTTTTATACTATGTGACATACAGTATCTGTAATCAACTTAAACAACGCAAACAGAAAATTACTTCTTGTGGTGCTAAATATTGCCAGGAAAACTATCCTCATGAACTGGAAATCAATGAACATGCATATTACATCTTGGAAAACCTTACTAATGGATTACATCTTCATGGAAAACGTGTCCACTCCGCCTCTATCCAAAATAATAATCTAGATTCATACCCGTCCTGATCTCCTGTGCTTGAAAACCAACCACAAATACACGTTTCCATCCCTAAATTTATCCATGTATTTAAGGTAACAACAGTGATAGATATGAAACATTATAGAATGTTAGATCTAACAGGATGGGTAAAAAGTAACTAGGCATTAGAAATTGGTAATAAAGTCTATATTTCTAATACTTATGTATTGAAACAAACTGTACATTATTACATAGTAAAAAAAAAAAAAAAAAACTTTAGATTTCAATGTGGATAAGCAGCCACTTCTTCTTGCATTATACACACGTGGACAAAATTGTTGGTACCCTTCGGTCAATGAAAGAAAAACTCACAATGGTCACAGAAATAACTTTAATCTGACAAAAGTAATAATAAATAAGAATTCTATGAATGTTAACCAATGAAAGTCAGACATTGCTTTTCAACCATGCTTCAACAGAATTATTTAAAAAAATAAACTCATGGAACAGGCCTGGACAAAAATGATGGTACCCCTAACTTAATAGTTTGTTGCACACCCTTTTGAGGCAATCACTGCAATCAAACGATTCCTGTAACTGTCACTGAGACTTCTGCACCTCTCTGCAGGTATTTTGGCCCACTCCTCATGAGCAAGCTGCTCCAGTTGTTTCCGGTTTGAAGGGTGCCTTTTCCAGACAGCATGTTTCAGCTCCTTCCAAAGATGCTCATTAGGATTGAGGTCAGGGCTCATAGAAGGCCACTTTAGAATAGTCCAATGTTTTCCTCTTAGCCATTCTTGGGTGTTTTTAGCTGTGTGTTTTGGGTCATTGTCCTGTTGCAAGACCCATGACCTGCGACTGAGACCCAGCTTTCTGACACTGGCCAGCACATTTCTCTCTAGAATCCCTTGATAGTCTTGAGATTTCATTGTACCCTGCACAGATTCAAGACACCCTGTGCCAGATGCAGCAAAGCAGCCCCAGAACATAACAGAGCCTCCTCCATGTTTCACAGTAGGGACAGTGTTCTTTTCTTCATATGCTTCATTTTTCCGTCTGTGAACATAGAGCTGATGTGCCTTGGCAAAAAGTCCCATTTTTGTCTCATCTGTCCATAGGACATTCTCCCAGAAGCGTTGTGGCTTGTCAACATGTAGTTTGGCATATTCCAGTCTGGCTTTTTTATGATGTGTTTTCAACAATGGTGTCCTCCTTGGTCGTCTCCCATGTAGTCCACTTTGGCTGAAACAACGACGGATGGTGCGATCTGACACTGATGTTCCTTGAGCATGAAGTTCACCTTGGATCTCTTTAGAAGTCTTTCTGGGCTCTTTTGTTACCATTGGGATTATCCGTCTCTTTGATTTGTCATGAATTTTCCTCCTGAGGCCACGTCCAGGGAGGTTGGCTACAGTCCCATGGATCTTAAATTTCTGAATAATATGTGCAACTGTAGTCACAGGAACATCTAGCTGCTTGGAAATGGTCTTATAGCCTTTACCTTTAACATGCTTGTCTATAATTTTCTTTCGAATCTCCTGAGACAACTCTTTCCTTCGCTTCCTCTGGTCCATGTTGAGTGTGGTACATACCATGTCACCAAACAACACAGTGACTACCTGGAGCCCTATATATAGGCCCACTGACTGATTACAAGATTGTAGACACCTGTGATGCTAATTAGTGGACACACCTTGAATTAACATGTCCCTTTGGTCACATTATTTTCAGTATTTTCTAGGGGTACCATCATTTTTGTCCAGGCCTGTTCCATGAGTTTATTTATTTATTTTATAATTCTGTTGAAGCATGGTTGAAAAGCAATGTCTGACTTTCACTGGTTAACATTCATAGAATTTTTTTTTTATTATTACTTTTGTCAGATTAAAGTTATTTATGTGACCATTGTGAGTTTTTCTTTCATTGACCGAAGGGTACCAACAATTTTGTCCACGTGTGTACACAGAGGCTGTGGAAATCAGCTTTGCATGACATTTTTTTCATTGTTGTATTTGTCTCTTTCATCACCATCTCTGCACAAGACCAATGGATTCCAGACTTCATAGCTTGCTGAGACCTTATCTCGCTCCTGGACAGTCAAGCAGTCAGTCATCTTTGTTTATGGTTGAATGTGCTGCCTCTCGCGGACGATGCCTGTACTATTGACACAGGAAAATATGAAATTTACTATTTACTATTATCTGTTTAGAGACTGTTTTTATAATGACTCCAGTGATACTGAAAGTTTTATAGCCATTTAATATTGGCTAGTTAATTTTCTCCCAACCTATATATCAAGTAGGGGATAATGATCATCAAATTCATTTAGATGATAATTTATACTGTATGATTATCATATGTAAGTTGAAATACAGTAATTTATTGCAAAATAAACAGCTATTTAGAGCCTTAAAACTGGGTGAGGAAGAGCCGGACTCTGCTACTAAGGTGAGGTTGTGGAAGATAGTTTCATGTCACAGGTCACAGGCCATGGCAGGACTGAGACCAGTAACAAGACACAAGGTACTGTGATTATACCACATCAGCAAGGTCTCTTCCAGGCAAAGCAGACTGGGGTTTTAATATACAGTACTGTATGGTGTTCAAGCAATTTTGAAAAAGCACAAATATACTGTACGTTCAATTTTGAGGACATAGTGGTTCGTCAGAGAAACTTAATGTAGCATTAATTAACATTATGCATACGTCCTTTTGACAATGGAAGATATCCAGCAGTGCCATCAACAAAGAACTGGCAGAAACTAGTAGGATCCAGGTACACCCATCTATGGCCTGGAGAAGTCTTCGGAAGTGGAGACAAAGCTAAGCAACTCAACTATGCACAAAAACATTAAAACTGAGGTGCAGAAAAATGGCAGCAGTGCTTTGGACTGATGAGTCAAAATGTTCAATATCTGGTTGTAGCAGGAGGCAGGTTGTTTGCCAAAGGGCTGGAGAGTGGTACAGTAATAAGTGTCTGCAGGCAACAGTGAAGCATGATCGAAGTTCCTTGCACGCTTGAAGTTGGAATGGAGTTGGATGCAATGCCATCAGGGAAACGTTTGACTGGCCCCAGATTTATTCTGCAGCAGGACACCGACCCCAAACATACAGTACTGTACAGCCAATGTCCTCAAGAACTCACTTCAGTTTAGAGAAGAACAAAGAGTCTTGGAAATGACGGTTTAGCCCCCACTGTGCCCTGATCTCAGGTCTTTCTGCGATTTCATAAAAAGAGACAGAAGGATTTAAGACACCCACGAAAGATCTGTGGTAGATTGCTCCAAACATCTTGGAGAATTAATCTGCCAAGTTCCTAGCAAGAGTACCTAGAAGAATTTATGTTTTTTTTGTTTTTTTTCGCAGGCGAAGGGTGGTCACACCATTGGATTCAGATTTCCTTTCTGCAATCTTATATATATATATATATATATATATATATATATATATATACATATATATATATATTTTTTTTTTACACCTTTTATTAATATTTTGCCACTTTTTACTTTTCTTTTCCCCTTGGTTTGTTTGTTTCGGTGTTTTTCGTTTGTTTTTCGTTCTGGTCTTGGTCATTAGGACCAAATTTTAAAGGAACCCCTGACCTTTCTTTCAGTAACCCAGAGCCTAAAATAAGTTCAAATTAATAAATTATTATTTAGTGGCAATTATTGTCAACTATAATCCATTGTTTATTGACTTAGACATATTATTAAATTGGGACATTAAAAATAGACAACTTGAAATACAGCTACGATAGCATTACACACCCTTGTCTCTCTGATGGACTCATTCTTGATCCTGTCAACCTCAACATCTTCATCTCGGCTTGGCGTTCCTAAATTGTCCTTAGTGTGTGAATAAGTGTTTGAGTATGTGAGTGTGTGTGAGCGCGTGTGCCCTGTGATGAATTGGCCCCCTATCGCCCCTATGCCCTAACTCAACTGGGATGGTATACAGGATAAAGTGGTACAGACGATAAGTGAATTAAAATGTATTTAAATAGTGAATATAGGCCAGAGATAAGGAAAAATCCGACATGCATTTACAGCTGCAGAAAAGTATTGTATTAGAAGAGAAGCCAATAAATTTGTGGCAGAAGCCTGTAGAACATAAATTTAGTCTTGACTACCTCATGGAAAAGGAAAAAGGTTATGAGTGCCAGAGTCTTAAAGCAGAGTCCTCCGTATTTGTTGTGCTATCACTGTCTCCTAGTAATGGGAAAGCACGTGTTTCTGTGGATGTTTGGTTGGATAATGTGAATTTTAAATACATTTTTAAAAATTGGGAAAATTAAGTATTAGCAGTTCGTTTGATCAGTTTACATTTTCACCTCTCGGTCATATAAATATTTCTTAATTATTTGTATGGCATCCCTTGGCCTTTATACTATTACTCCCTCCGGCCTCTTTGGTATCCTTTGAAAATCTTTTGGAATCTTTCAGTTAAAATATTAATCTTTTATATTGAATTTTCAGGTCTCCTGTTTTTTTTTTTTTTTTTTTTTTAATATTGCTATTATTTTAGCAAATGGTCTGTTTTTCTTGACTTTGTTTTTGTCTCTGTTTCTCCAATTCAGTGAGTTCTGGACGCTGGGAGTGATGTCCTCTACAACCACATTATGACGTGTTTTTATCTTTGTCCTCTGCTACAGAAACTCTTAAACCTCTTAAAAGTCCTCCTCTCACTCTTAACAATTTTTTTACCT